>VZRZ01008138.1:1092845-1208159 GCA_013398175.1 Climacteris rufus | reverse complement strand
TTGTGGTTTTTGGTTTTGGTTTTTGTTTTTTTGGGGGAGCAGTTGTTTTTTTTGTTTGTTTATTTTGTTTTGTTTTTGTTTTTAAGATTTCCACTAAAAAGCTTAATTCTTTTCCTCAGGACAAAATTAAATACCACAAAATATATGAAGTTTCTAAGATTTTGGATAGCTGCCTACAGGACAACCAACATTTGCCCTCTTTTTATTTTTTTAACTGATGCTGGAAGCACTGAGATGGAAGAAGGATCATGCATATGATTATAGCAACAGTGGCAATTCTCCTGGCTTTACAAATGAGAACCATGGCTTACCACAGGGAAGCCACAGAATGCCTTAAGGCTCCAATGGTAGCAGCCTGTCTAAACCTGCTGTGCAGCAGGATTTGTTTCTTAAAACCCACAATTTACATCTTTTTGCTAGAAGGGAGGTTGCATATTTTCCTATTAAAATAAAAAGGTAGTAAAAGTGTAGCTTTTATCAGTAACCTTTGCTAAGTGTTTATTTCTTTGTTCTGACTCAAAGGCTCCAAGGGAAACCTGACTCATTTACAAGTGAAAGATGAGCTCCCATGCATTTTGCTAGTAGCAGACTCAGAACATGATGTTGCAGCGCTGCCCCATCACAGCAGAGCTCGGGTTGGCTCATTTTCCCTGTCACACAAACTCAGGGGTATCTAAAGGTAGTGAAGTTGCACAGCCACAGCAAGAAGGGTGCAGGACAGGACAGCCATAACACATATCTCCTTTGTGATCTAAGTAAGAAAGCCAGCTGGTTTAATTTCAGCCATAATTTCCTATTCTAAATGTTTCTATGAACTAATGCAGGGTAGAAATACTGGTATCAAAATTTTCTTAGGTTTTTACATATTGCTAACATTAAATGACTGGACACTAAAAATGTTGCTTCAAACAAAATCTGTTTCTGATAGGTCCATATTTCACCACTGCTTTTTTTCGCTGCAGCGAAGTACCAAAATCAAATGGCAATATCCTGGGATGATACTCAACTTTCTATGTTCACAGGCATCCTGCCTCAATGTTTTAACTGATTTTAAGGCTGTGCATTACAACCATTCTGTCAAAATATTGATAAGAAATTCAAACATCCAGATTTGAGTCACTTACAGCACATGGCTCAACCACTTGCTTCCCAAAATAAATAGCAGAGAATTACATTTCTTTCTACTTTGCTTTTTGAAACTTCTTCAAAAATCAGAGGCCAATCAATGTGCTTGTTCATATACGTCTCATTTATCAGATCCATTGTGAAGTATCATTTCATTCCTTTGTGATCAAATGCAGATTCTTGAAAGATTCAGTTCTGTTTATATAAAATTCTCTGTACAATCAATGAAAAAGAAATAAAATTTTCTTTTGCAGATTGTGATAAGCAATTGTCTAAAACTGCTGAAATTTTCTTTATTCCAAATCACTACATTAATTTTCTATTGTAGGGATTTGCAAACTGCAATTTATCAATTTGTTTTCATTTTGTGACAGTCAGTTGTGTTCTTCAGCAGAGACATTCTCTGGGTTGCCTTGGTTTCATCATAGGAAGGATACACTTCTGTTTTCTGGTGTGTTTGAACAGGCCAAGGAAGTGGAAAAAGAATACTGAGCAGATTATCTGGATTTTAAATATAAAGAAAAAAAAGAAAGCCATCCAACTCCACACATTTGAATAACAATAATAATCTGGTGAGATTTAATGAGGCAGTAGCAAGCGTCAGGTTATGTGGTTGATCATGAAAGATTGGTGTGTAGGGCAATGGATTTTACAAGATTTTTTAAGAAAATCTGGGAGAGAAAATTTTAGAATCAGAAGAATAAATAATAATTGCATGCATGAACTAAGATGTTCTACTCACGAAAATCAAATAGAATGATGAGTCAGTGATAGAATAAATAAATATACTATATGCTATATTCTATATTCTATGTACGATATTCTAGATAAATACAGAATAGCTAGATATAATCTTTAGACAAACGAATAGAACAATTAATTTAATCTGAAATTGGGATTCATTTAAATGGATCAAAAATTATTCTTTAAATACTGCTTTTTTTTTCCAGACTGAATAAACCAGATTAACATTATTCTAATCCAATTTCAAATATATTTGGCCCCATTTTGTTGTTATTTGGAATACATTTGACAAAGTGGAAAATGTTTGTTGATCTGTTCCATTAAGATTATGAGCTATTATAAGCAGATAATCAATGAGTTTCAGATATGGTTGTCAAATTCTTAAACACAAAGAGAAAATCAAACTTTGGAGAAGAAGAGAACTGATGTTATTATCCTGTGATCCTCACTGAAGTTGCTTTTTCAGTCACCATGAATATAAAAAACACAAAATAAAATAACAGAGTGCTCTACAGCTGCTGCATTTAAAATACCCCAAGGTGCATCTTTTTGTCAAAAGGCTTTTAAAATCCATCTACATTGCAGTAAAGGAAGCATGTAGCAATTAATCAGAAGTTAATTTTTAAATGGAAGGCCTAGAGGATGAAATACCGACTTTTTCACTAACATAAACCCCACGTACATATTAGCAAGTGGCATCCACAAAATTCAAAAACTACAAAATGTTACAGTCTCTCAGTCATTTTCCCTCAAGCCAGCAATCTGTGCAAAACACAAGTACATATGAGTCATCAGTTCATCTGCATGTTACCCCAGAAGATGAGAAAATTGTTCTTTTGTTGGGGTTTAGGGTTGTTTTTCAGGAGACTAAAAAGGGAAAATTATAATCATGCTTGATTACTCTAAAACAACGGGTGCGTTCAGATCACACACGATTTATCAGACCTGAAATGCGAGCATATAAAATGTATGCATAGTTAATATGCAATATTTCTAGGTATTTTACTTTCACATTTCACCTAGAACACCACACTGTGAATTTTGAAAGATTCCTATGTTCGAAATTGCAATATCAAAGTGATAACATTCTGACCAGTGTAAGGGAAAAGCCTTAATACATGCATTAGGTTGGTTCCTTTATCCAGGACCTAATCTCTTTTCAGGACAGATCCTACTTGCATGTGTACAGAAATCCAGAGCATCTAAAATTCTACTTCATTCTGGCCTGTTTGCAACTCAGTATCCTGACATTTCTTAGGGGATTTCATGTTTTCGAACATGATAAGATCAATCCCCCACTACATTCATAAATCAGTGGAACAGATGAAGTAAACAGTCTGAATGGGAGCACGCTTGCTTTCCTGATTCCTGAGCTGGTTCTTTGCAGTTTCTAGCACAATTTAATCCAGTTTTGCTGCACAGCAATAAATGACCATATAAAAGTAGTGGCACACTGGCTGGGAGTACCACATTTGTCCACACTTGGAAGAGAAAATAGCTCAGTTCCCCTGATCTCCCAGATATTAGTTGTTTGACTGGTCTTTTCTTCAGCACTTCCCTTCTCTGGCAACCTGAGGTTGGAGTAAGACAACAGGCTAACCTGGTCATGGCTATCAAAAATCGTGACTGGACTCAGACTACTGTCTGAGATATAAGTAGATTGTTCTGGTCAGATTTTTCTGCCTACCAGCCTGTGTCTTCAGGTCTGTGTCTTCAGACCACATGGTTTTGTAATATGCTGGTTACAAATACATTTTTAGTTACCAATCCTTATAGCAGATAACACAATGCTCCAGAGTGTAAACGCCTGCTTTTTCTCACCCCAAATCACATCATGCTGTGCCCTCCTAACCAACACTTTTGCTTCAAATTAGGTTCTACCCTTCTTCCATGGGCTGAGCTCATTTTCTTCTCCTACAACACAGGGAAACTCCAGAGAATTGTTCGTTTTCGTCCTTTTGTATTAAGGGACAGAAAGCAGATCAGAATACAGACTAGCCTTTGGTCCCAGGATGTGGGATATCGTGGCAGAGCAGTGTTAGGTTAAACACAGCTTCCCTTCTATTCCATCAAATAATATTTTGCTGCTCAAAGGAAAAAGAATATCCCTAATGTTATTTAGATAGATTACTCTAAATACTGCACTGTAACCCAATTTTGTAGTAATTCTGAGCTTTTCTTCCCAGACAAGAGGTGATCCTCATCAGTGTTTGTGGCTATACCATGTTGATTTACATGCTAAAGTCAGTGAACTCCTGTTTGTCAGAAAAGAGATCACAAGGTCCCACCTTTTCACATTTAGATTCTTTTCACAAGCTGGCAAACAAGCTCTATTCTTTGTCGGTTGATAATTTGTCACCAATATGTAAAATTGTTTTAATTCTAGATTAAGGAGTCACTGCATTTGCCTTTTAGGAAGAAAAACATGTTTTAATTCAACCCAATTTACAGATAATGGTTTGCTCAGTTAATCTTAATAAAAGCATAATTTATCTTGTCCCAAGCACCTCACACTCTGCTGGGAGGTTCTCTTTTATATTAATGAGGAAGAGGAAAAGAGGGTTTTTTTTTTCTTCCTTTGAAGGCATTTGTAAGTAGATTTACTTGCTACAGACAAACAAGCAACATACCAAACAAGCAGACCTGCTTCTGAAAAGGCCTGCATCACCTTCCTCTGTCCTAAAACTAACTAAAGCAAGAGCAAGTGTGAGCAGTCTAAATTAGCAGTGTAATTAGTCTTTATAAGAAACAAAAAAATGGACTAAGTGAAGATACAAGCAATGGTGAACCATGAAACCTGAGTGCAAACAACTGACTGCCCTGCAGACATTGATGCTAAAATGTGAAATATGATAAAGGTGGAATTGTCTGCTTTTCAACACTTTGCCCACTGGCTAAACCCTGTCTGTTGTTTCCCATTAAAGTTGATGATATGGATCAACCAAGAAGGAGAAGTTGAGTTTGGTCATAAATATTCCATTTCAAAACAGAATAAAAGGAACAAAACTTATCATCTCTACTTCAAAAGTCAATAACCATAATTTAACCTAAGAGAATATTCAGAATTATGCTTCTAAGATTTGATAGAAATGTCCTGAAACTGCCTCAAATTGCATGTAATTTGTTGCAGAGAGAAAACTTCACTGAGGTTTCAAGATGGAAGGATGGCAAGAAAAGATATTATGATTGAACCCTTACAGACATATTTAACAGGATATGGTGAAGTCAGTGTTTCTATCAATAACTGCAACTAACTTTTAAAAAAGACAAGATAGAGAACAATACTTATTAATTTTCCAATGGCAGTAACACAGAAAGAAGTTGTTTGAGTAAATATTATTCCTGATTTTGCCTTCAAGGTACTTCTGGACCTTTAAGGCTTCATATTTAACAGGATGCATGGGGTTTTTAATGGTGACATAAAAAGCATTGGAATTTTGTGCCATTTAAAAATCTAATTTCAATTTTGATTTTATTTCCTGCTAGTAAATCCAGAATAACACTTTTATGTTGTTTGACAAAACTATAAAGCTGTCCACATATATATCAACTGCTTCTCATGAAGAGGCATTCTCACATCAGCATTCCTTTCCCCCCACAGAACAGACGTCATGTCATTTTACAATATGTAATTCTAATTTAGCAGCATCAGTAATGCTCAGTTACAAAAACCAAACAGTTGTTGGCAGACTATATAAACAATTTGTTTAAAGCATTTTCCCACTGATTAACTTCTAATTCCTGTCTCAAAAAAAACCCTACACTTAATCTGTGTTTGATTCTCCAAACCACAGCTCCAAAATCAATGTATTAGTCCATTTTGGGAACAGGAGGAGGTGAAGTATTGTTTTTGGAGTTTCATTTAAATGCAATATTTTAGGGAATTTAGGTCTCAGTGCAGCTTCCACTGAAGTCATTGGGAGTTTCAACAGATTCTGGTAGGACAATAAAAACTACGTATGATTGAGATGGGACAAGTTTAGATTTCCAGAATTATATCCTTCACTCCTAATGAATATAGGTAGAAAGAGGTCAGCTCATCAGAGCACTTCCATTGAACATACATACCATGATCTTTACATGCTAAAGCCAGAGCTGATCAAGAACAGAAAAATACTAAATATTTATTTATATTAATATCTCTGGGTACTCTTTCTTCCACCAGCTTTGTTTCAGAGGCAAAATGAGAAAACATTGCTTGGTGTTGTGTTCTGTTTTGGAAATTAATATACTGGAATATATTGGAATTTCTGGTGAAACGGAAATTACAATTTCCAAAGAGTTCTGGGGAGGAGTAACTGCCATGAAGACTTTGCCTTGGACTGTTACTGCCAGTCAGTTATGTTGGAGAAAGAAACTCTTGTCTTTCTTAGAGAGGCAGAATTTCATACAGAAACTGCACCAAAACCTTCATTTGAGAACAAACTGACATTTTGCCCCAAGAAGCTGGCAGTCTAGCTGCCTACTCAACATCAAGCTTGAAATCAAGATTCCTCTTTTGGCTATTCCAGGCTCTGGATGACTTTAATACTGAGTACAAAAGAGGTCAAAAGTCACTGCACAATCTGATAGTGTTTGGTATCTGCCTCCCCAGGCCCTCCACTCAAATTCATTCACATCTGTATATGCATAAAAAGTGATTTTTTATATTGTCCATGGATTACTGATAACTATGCAAATGTGTAACTTTATTGCAATGTTTTTGTTTCAGCTTCTGATTGCAATCAATTGTTTATCTTTTTCACTGTCTGTTGAAGCAGCACATACTAGACCTAATAAATGTTTCTATCCCATGACAAGCAACATCCACTACAGGCAGATTTTTTTTTGTGCTGTCAGCAGCAATACTGCACCAAAAAACAGCACTCTCTATGCAATTTTTAAGCATGATAATAAATGCTATGCAGCTGATTTTTATTTTTTGCATGTAGAGAATTTATGAGTGCCACACTTAGCAGGGGGTACAACTTGTGACTTGTGATGTGCATACATTAATTTGGACACAGTTGTGGGTCCAGAAAACAGTAGAAAAAAATCTGGCTTTCTTCCTCAATAAACTGAAAGACTATTTCAGTATTTCCAGTAAGTAGGTTGCAACTGCCTGCAGCACTGACTGACACGACAAGCACCTCCATACAGGTAACACAGACACATTTTCATATCCTTCTGCCAGGCTCCTTCTTTGGCCCATGAGCCAAACTTGATCATGGGAAAATGCCATTGATTAAGATCACTGTCTATACAAAGCTGAACTTGGAAGAACCTTTGGAGATACTCATCATAGAATCATAAAATAATTTTGGTTAGAAGGAACCTTAAACATCATCTCATTCTAATACCACTGTCACGGACAGGGACACCTCCCACTAGACCAGGTTACTCAAACCACTGGCCAGGTTACTCATCCCACCTGGCCTTGAACACCCAAAGGTTTCAAGGCTCAGTCTCTGGCCTACATAGTGCATATATTCTTTCCCATCTGTCTGTCCTCCAGAAACAGTCCTGTGCTCTGTATTTCTCTTCTCACAAGTCACCCTGCCTGTTTCAGCCCTGTTCTCCGATTGCTTTGCTACTCAAGCGATGCCACCTTAAACTCTAGCACGAACACCAGGGAGTGTTGCTTACTCCCTCTGTCTGCTCTTATTTATGTCACGTCTGAATTGGACCAGTTGTATCTGTTAAGCTCTAAATGCTATTTGGGAACATCCCCTACTTTGTTGAGTTCAAAAAGACTACTGTAAAGTATCCACTGTACAGAATGCTTCATTCACATTTCAAGCAGACCTTTCCCACCACCCCTTCACTAACACATTTTGTAGTTCCCTACAAATGACTTCTGACAGAATCAGTTCTTACATTTAAAGGTAGCTAAGTGAAGAAAGATCTAAGAGGCACCAAAAAGAAGCAGTTGTACTATGTCATCCAAGAGGATAACAGTGTGTAATAAAGCGTTGAGAATTTCTGCAAGTGTCCCACTTAGCCACCACAGAGGAACAAATAGTCCATGGGAAAGGTATGGACAAATCCAGTTAATCCAGTTAATCTTCATATGGTTCTCTTCTGTATGACTCTGAGTCTACAGTTTTGCAGTACCACAGGAAAAATTAATGAACCATCTACTGTAAGACTTAGTCCACCATCCCTTTGTCCTCTGATGTTATTACCTGCTATGCTGAGAGGCAAGGGAAATATTTTTTCCTGGAGAATAATTTTAAATGAGTGGAATATTTGTGGTTTAACAGCATGTTTTCGCTAGTTGATTCAAGAGGAAAAGAAAATTATCATATCTTGCTTCATTACCCTTCAGCCAAGATGGGTCAGGTTTGTGATTTTTCCTCTAACTCCCTGTGTCTACTCAATTTAAAATTGACTGCTCCATTTTGTTTTCATTTAGACAGCTTGTGTTTATACAAGTATGTCTGTCTGTATGTGGGCCTATGTGTATGCATTTATACATAACAATACTGTTACAATACTGTTCTTAATACTTGTGTTGTTAGTGTTGATTATCAACATATTTTTTTCATATGGAAATATTTAATAAGTTTAACATTATGAAAATTATTAAAATAGAAGTCACGATGGAGGCATTTTTCTAACTATAAGCATTGACACTTGTGTAATCACACAAGTATCATGTTTAGTATGTCACTTGGAGGAGGGATTTAATACTTATTAGTATGTATTTGGTAAAAACAGACAGACTTTTTCTTAAATCATAATTTTACATATTTTAAATCTCCCGAAGCCAAATATATACTCATCAGAACACCGTGAAGGTGTTGTATGTGAACAACCAAATGTAGTGAGCATTTTATATGGGCAAACCCAAGGAGAAATGGCTTATGCTGCTGTCAACAAAGGCTTTTGAGGCTACTCTTTACCTGTGGAGGAACTTCCTTTCAACCACCACCCCCTTTATAGTTTTTACTGATTTATGATTGCCAAAATCTTAGCAATTACAGGATCTAATCACTGGCTTTACTTGTCCTGAAGGGACAGAATGACAACTGGGTTCATTGCACATGAGTTTGAGTGCTTTGATGTGCAGAGATAAAGCTTAAGTTCTTTGTTAACCGATTCTTGGGAAAAAGGACATAAAGCATTTAATGGCCAGAACCAGTGTAAAAATGAAGCTATTTCTTTCACAAAATGGTGAGATAGCACATATCAGGTTCTTTGAGCCTGTGGCTCACTGAGGTCACCTACCCAATCATTAAAAACCTTTTTTAGATACCTTAGTTTCCCCTTGAAGATCTCTTGTGCAAGCTGTAGTAAAATCTGATCTTGTCTAGTTAGTAGATGGATCACAGCCCAAGGTCACATTTTAAGTTTGAAGGCCAAAGTATAGATGGATAATAAGACATAATATTTAATGAGATGGACCCAGTAGGGCAATTAGGAGTTGACTATAGAGCACATATCTCCTCCAGGTTCACATGAATGTTTCTATAGAGGTTTAAAAAGCATCAGAGACAGGGAAATGGATGCAGAAAAATGGAAAAGAATCATGTGGAAGGTTATCAAAGACCTAGAGGAAACAGGAGCCTATTCACTGGATACATCATCTCAGTGAAAATCAGAGAGGCCTAATTCATTCTTCTATCTTTGAAAACCTGCATGGTAATGCAAAAAAAACTCAAACTGAAAGTCCATAAGACTCACTAGTCACTTCAATGAAGAAATTCTCCTTGGGAGAAAGAAAATAATTATCTGGACTTTGTCAGTACATAATTTTCTATGGCAAGCATTTTGTCTTCACAACAATGATAATATTTTCTGGCCTTATAATCTTGCAGAAAATAAAATTGCCTATGGCCACCACCTGAAAACTGTGAGGGCAAATGCCTGTAGTCACACTAGCTAGAGAACAGACTGCAGCTGGGCTGCTTCAAAAGGCAGGCTTTAAGTGGCATCTAAAGATTTATGGAAGAGCACTGCATTATTCTTGTTTAGCAAAGAAACTGCCTTTCAAAGATTTTAGTGTTTCACTTCTGGTGCATAACTAAACTACTCCCTTCAAGAATTGATATAGCGACTTTAGACAGAAATACAATCTTAGAAAATAATGATTTATAAGAAATGCCATGTATCTAGCTACCATATTCACAGTATCAATAGCTGAGACACATAGGTAAAGAAGTCTGCTGTGAAGGATTTCAACACAGAGTTGTTACAGCCACATAAATATCTTAGTCTGATGCAGTATCTAAACCAGAGAAGACTTTGGTTTGAAAGAGACCATGAAGAGCAATGATAAAATAACAGTTCTGCATGAGTAACTCTACCCCTCAAAACCCTGGGAATTGTGAAATTCCAAAGGCAATTTTCACTGTATCATCCCCCCCTCCCAGCCCAAGAGAGTCATTTATTTGAGAAGCACAGGTAGTATACAAGTAAGATTCTCTGAACAAAAGCATCCCATTTCAGCACAGCTGACTTTGAAAGAAGATGAACGGGATCAGGACTTTTGCTAAGGCTTTACTTGTTTGGAATTGCTAGCAGGGGATCAGCTCCAAAGTTCATGAATGAATTTCACAGGAGCTAAAGAAAAGAAAAAAAAAAAAAAGGAAGAAGATGGAAAAAATATGTCTAGAAGGTACTTCTCTGCTCTCTGGAGTTAATTTTAAAAAATAGATGTTGCATTAGATGCTGAAAAACTATCTAAGTGGAAGACGTTCTGCAGATATATTTATCTGCGGTATTCTTTCAGTCAAGTAAATACTAAGACAAACACCATAAACATATGTCACAGACGGAAATATAAAGAGAAGCCTTTCAAGAATCCTTCTTTTTCAGGGAGATCTAACAAGTTGCAAGAGCTCAATGTTATTGAAAATGTCAATTTTCTTTGACATGTGATAGAAAAAATAATGGCCATTAGTAAAGGGAACTGAATATTTTGATACTCGAGAATTTGATACCTCAAAAATATTCTCCTGAAAACTATGCTAAGGCACATGGAAAACAAGAGGATTTGTGACAGCCGGCATGGTTTCCTTAAGGGCAAATCATGTCTGACAAATTTGGTCGCCTTCTCTGATGAAATAAAGTATTGGTGGATGAGAGAAGAGCAACTGACATCATCTACCTGGAACTGTGCAAAGCATATCACACTGTTCCACATGACATCCTGTTTCTAAATTGGAAAGACATGGATTTGACAGACAGACCACTCAGTGGATAAGGAATTGGCTGTATGGTCTCACTCAAATACTTGCTGTCAATGGCTCAATGTGCAAATGGAGTCCAGTGATGAGCTCAGGGGTAGGCATTGGGACCATCACTGTTCAGCATCTTTTTTGGCAACATGCACAGTAGTATTGAGTGCACCCTTAGCAAGTTTGCCAATGGCACCAAACATTTGACACACTGGAGGGAAGGCTGGAATCCAGAAGGCCCTTGACAGGCTTGAGAGGTCACCCCTTGCAAACTTCATGAAGTTCAACATGGTCAAGTGCAAAACGTCTTATTAACAAGTCACATAATTCCGGGAGGAAAGGGGAGAGGTGTTTTCACTGTGTGCAATGCATCAAAGATAATAGAAGTTCCTAGCTCTGTGTAATTTGTGCAGGAATCTTTTAGCTGACACACACTTGAGTCCCAAGAACTTTTCCTCGCTAAACCCTGCAGACTTTGTAAACCTTAAATTGCTCCATACTTTTGAATGGAGCAAATGAATACTCTTTGTGCCAGAGACAAGTTGTAGCTAGAGACAAGCTTCCACAACTCCCTGTGATTTTTAACAATTTTTTAGGTGTTCTTATTTCCTTCTACCCAAAGTGATTACAGACAGTGGCATATGATTGCTGAGGGCTAAAGGTTGTCCAGGAAAGGACAAGAATATAGGTGACAGGTTTGCTGTAGTGACACCTATAAAAGAAAGAATGGTCATTTCCCTCTCATTTGCATTCCAGGGGTAAAAAATCTCAACTGTGATTAACTTGTTAATGGTAAGTTGGCCATCTCTCCTCTGTGCAGTTTGACATGGTTGTTTTATAAAATGAAGCTTCAGATCTCACTCTGAAGAAAAATACATCCTTTTGTTGACAGTCCCATGTGGATGAAATAAAGTGTTCTTCTAAGACATGCACTTCTCAGGTGATAAAAACTTCACAATGAAATCTGTAGGTAAGAGATGCTATATAACAGAGCAAAGGTACACATCACTTAGCCATACAAAGAGGCAAAAAAGGATGGGAATATTGATCAAGCATTCCTAGAACTGTTCTTAAACAAAGCAGAATTGATTTGGGTCCCAGTTACAACGGTCTGACGGGAAAGAAACTACTGAATTTGAGTTGTCAGCTACCCCAGTGGAAGACAACAAAAGTCATCCTGTCTTGTAAGCACTGCCCTTGAACGATTCATTTTCTGTATTTGCCTTTTAATGCACCAGTTCTGCTCAATAGAATTGCATGCTGTCTTTCAGACTATCCTCAGCCTGGTCCCATTGGATTAGCACATCCATTGATGCACATTTCTCTGTTTTGGCTCCTATTTCTGAACAAAAAAGTAATCTGTGTTTCCCAAGAAGACCCAATGTCCAAATAGATCAGTTATCAATGGTTTTCCTGGCAGGATTTGAGAAAGGTCTTTTGCCATCTTACCTTATCATACCATTTCACACCGAGGTCCACAGGGTGGTAAAAGCCTTCCTGCAGGGCTACAAGCTGATAGTGAACAACCACTGAGCTTCAGATATTTTTTGTGATGCATTCTGTTAATATCTGTGTATTCCTTTCAAGGTGAAGCACAATGCACAGCACAGATCTATACGCTAATTATTCAGTAAGATAAAAGAATATATTTAAGGCACTCATTTGGAGTTATAAATGAATAAATATCGGGTCCTCAAAGTTTTCCACCTTGGCCCAAAGGCTAGCTGGCTTACACTCATTGAGCAGCATGATTCTCATCTAAATTCAGTGACATTATTTATGAGATAAGGTTTTCCAGAAAAAGTTTTCCAAATGCAGCTCTTGAGTTTTAGCTGTTGTATAGACATTCCTCACTTCAGAGACTTAATCATAGAAGAAAGAACTGGTTTAATTTTCTTCAGTAAAACTCTAATGTCATTCAATGAAGACTGAGCATAAAACAGATTTTCACACATGTGCAGTGGAGACAAAAATAGTGTTATTGTCATTATTGGTTGCTTGGCTTGTATGATACCCAAAACCGGGGCCTTCATAATGCTTTTTTTACTAAAGGAAGCTTTTTGGTTAAGTGTAATGCAGCTTACATACACACTAAGAGGAGAAAATTAAAAGGGCAACAAGTCCTGTTTATCTGAATTCAGCAGAAATAAAAGAAGAAAAACAAATAGGTGTCTGTTGCCTTGAGTTTTGCAGTTCTTCGATGTTTTCATTTTTCTGTAACAGTTTCTCATGCATTCTCTGTAAACATAGCCATGTTTTTCTAACTGTGTTATATTGTTTGCATTCCTTTCTCCTGGGTGGAGATACTTGATGGATATTTCCTTTGACCAGTGTGATTAAGGGGCGGCAAGTTGTCCCTCCAATCCACTGTGGTTTTTAAGAGGATATATAAAATAAAGTCTGGGGAGTGCTGTGCAGTGCTCCCCAGAGTTTTGGCTCTGTCTCTCCAACGTGTGTCTGTGTCTTTCTTTCGTGTCCAAGTGCGCCAGGTGTCTTTCTTTTTTTGATCAGTGTGTCTGTGACAACAAGCCCTGAGCCCCAGAAATCTCCCCTCTTCCTGTTTCGGAGTGTCTCAGGCACAGATTCCCAGACCAGCTGGTTTCACAGCTTGCAAGTGGCAATTCTCCTATCAAGCACAAGCCTTCATCCAAGAAATTTCTCTCTAACATTCATTCTGCCCAAAGTCTCAGACCAAGCCTTCAACTAGTACTGCTTAGCTGCACACACAGGGCCTGTTTATTCCTGCTTTCACTGCTTTGCATTGCTTTGTACACCCCAGACTAGTGCATAAGCACAGATGGCAACTACAGGAAGATGCTAATTCCAGGCCTGGTGAAGCAGATCTGGGTAATGCAACCAGACAGAAATTCCCACCATGGCAAATTGTGGGAAAGGAAGCAAGTGCTTATGCACACGCCATTTCTAGTTATGGGAAGGGCTTCTACACCCTGTGAATACTTGGGACTTGGACTGTGTAAAAGCAGTACCTCAAGAAGACCGACTCTGGGAACCCCACCAAGACCAGGAAGAAGAGAGACCAGCAGGAAGGACACTGCTTAATCTCTCTTGGCCTCTCTCTCTGTCTCTCTCTCTCGCTCGCTCTCTCGCTCTCTCTCTCTCTCTCTTTCTCTTCTCCTCCCCACCTCCCTTCCTATTTCTTTCCATCTCTCTGCCTCACATCAACTGTTAAATAAAACCCATACTGCGGACTTCGGCATATGGTCTTGTTTGCACCTTAATCAGGGCAGAGGCATCTCCTGTAATCGGATCATAACATAGTCATAGTGCTGTCATTAAATATTTTATTTCACCAAAGATTTTACCGCCTATACTTAAAATATTTACTGCCCAAATGAATACTTCATTCATTGGTTATAGCATGTTTCTCTTCAGTACATATGTGCTTATTTTTCATGTCTCACACAAGACACCTGGTACCCTGCAAAATTCCATGTGTGATTTTGTTACCAATTTTGACTTTGACAGGTTCACATATGGATACAAAGAATAACATAAAATTATCCACCAAATTATTTTAAATTGTGTTTTCTTAATTGCTGCAAGACTAATATAGCCTATATATCTCTCATAGAAAAATATTTCTGGATACTGTTAATTAACCTCCAGAAAATGTTACAGACTCATATAACGTCCTCAAATATCCAAACATCTTTAGGAATTGTAGGATATGGAAAGTTGCCTGCCATCAAAGAGCTCTTTATATTGCATACATCATGTGAATTGTTTATTCATGTAGTGAAAGAAATATATTATGGGAAAAACCAATGTAAATACCAGGGGAAAAACCCGAACTTTCACAGAGATTAAATCCCACATTTTATTTTCAAAGAAATATTTAGAGCTATTATGTGTACTAGCCAGGAGCAAAACTCTGGCTTCAAAACCACAGGAACTGTAGAAAATGCAAAAGAAAACACTGATCTGTACTTCTATTATACTTTATAATACGCTTTTTGAGATCAAGGTGAGGTTCAGATCTGCAGTTTTTAATGTCTCGTTTCCATCAAGTGATCTCGTATGCATTTGAAGACATTACTTCTTAAGTTTGAAAAAAAGCCCTTAAAACTTATCTCACTTGTGCCATATGTAGTACTACATTATTTAACAATTGCTAGCAATGGGAATTGCTAAAAACACTGGAATTGATTGCCCAGAGAGGTCAGGGGGTCTCATTCTGGAGAGATATTCAAAACCCAACTCGTCAGGGTCCTTGTCAGCTTGCTCTAGTTGAGCCTGCTTGAGCAGAAAGGGTGTACAGTAGGATCCCAAGATGCTGCTTCCAACCTCAATTCAATGATGCTCTGATTCTGTGAAATAAAAGCCTGTGTATGTACTGCTCTAAGCCAGGTAAGTCTTTCAGTGTTCTGTTATTATTTTTTTTAATGACATAACCAAAACACAAGACTGCTTTTTGCACTTTAGACAAGCAATTAAATAATTTGATAGATTTATTTCATATATGTATTTATTTCATATATAGTCATATATATTTATTCAGTGGAGAGATTTAATCTGCTTCACTTTGCTGATGTATGGGAAACTCCCAAGTTATAATATCCCGCTCAAAAATAAACCTCATTAGCTGCCATTAAACTCTACTCATAATTAAATACATAAAATTTTATTCTTAAATTTACCAATAATCTGTGAATGTCTACAAGCTCAGATAAGCCCCCACTTGTAAACTCTTGTTTGTCATAATGCACTGTGTGGCTGCAACCAGTAGAAAGCAAAAAATATTCACTTGGAGAGAACTAAAACTTCTTAGACTGAACACTGAGCTAAAGCCAAAATTAACATACTGCAGTCAAGTATTCCTTCTAAATATTTACAGAATAGGCTGTATTCTGTAACTCATATAATTGAGCTGTAGTTGTGCAACACGACCAGTTACAATCAAGAAGCTGCCTGTATAAATAGGGTTGGTTTATTTGGACCCCAGCATCCTGCCTTCTTCACAGAGCTGAAAACATTTGCACTCTAAGGCTCAAAGGAAAATGCCTTCTGGCCCCTATGGATTACCACAGGAATCAAATAATTTGCCCAACTTGCAGCACAAAAGTGGGAGGACACAGTAATATAAATTGGTTTTGGATTATTGTTTGTACTTTGGATTATTGTTTTCACTGTAATTACTAAAGCTCTTGTTTGCTTCTTATTTTATCAGTAGAGAAATGCATTGTTGTTACAGTGTTTAAAACAAAGTCTACCCTAAATGGAAAGGCTTTCAAGCAGTAAACCCAGTATCTTCAGCAGTGCCAGTGGTATAAATACCAGAAAGAGTGACAGCTAATCCACAAGAAGCAAATATGAAAAGACCAGTTACACACACTTGTCAGTGCTAGTCTCACCACACCTACTAACTTGCAAGACCTTCAGACAATCAGGCAGTAATGAAATGAGTAGGAGGGGGAGAAGAACAGAGGAACAGGACAGCAAAGAAATGGGACACCAGCCAGACATCATTCCCCACTAATGTAAATGGGAATAGGACATTTTAAATTGAGCTTTACAAGGTAGCTGAAATAATTTCAGGACTAAATATATTTCTGTACTACATCAACATCTCAGGAGCACCACTTGTTGTGGGTTTTTTTGTTTTTTTTCTTTTTTTTGTAATCTTCTATCTTCTTTTCCACCTCTCCTTTCCTACACCCCCATCATTGTTATCATTTCTGTCTTGGCAACATCAAAGCAAACAGAGAGGGGACTGAAACAAGAGAATTACATAGAAGGGATTGTTTTGGCAGGGCTGTGCAGGGCTGTCTTACTAATCCAGCACACACAAGGTATTAGTGACTTGTATTCTATTAAAAAAAATACTAGCAGAGCGAAAAGCATCCCATGCCAAATCCAAGGCCTGCTGAGCTCCAAGTGAAGTTCTCTGTTACAGCCTTCACCTTTCACTCTCACTCTGCAAATGTAATAAAAAGGAGAGGCCATAGTTTTTGTTTGCCTAATAGCAAGTTTTAAAAGACAAAATGCATACAGAGCCAGGGTCCTCAGTAATTTGATCAGCCATGCCTCACTGACATATGTGTTCCCCCAAACTGTGATTTAAGTTACAGGGCATTTATGCATTAAAGGGGAGCTTTGCTGTCTTTTCTAACAGCTGTGGGGATGAAAGTACTGATTGGCAATACAATTTTACACAGATATATAAACAAGGCACCTCATTTCTTTAGAGTTCTTGAAAAATCCCATCTGAACATATTCTTTAAAGGAATCTTTCCATAATTACATGTGAGGGATCTACTGATTTTTCCACTGAAAGTTCTGAGTTCACTCAAGGCAGAAAATATGAAGCTTTGCAGTCATATAGGTAAGATAGAGATTTAAGGAAATATTTAAGAAAAGACATATTGTATCATGAACATTTGATGTTTTGTAAAAAAATGTTGCTCAGTGGTACATATGTACTGGATACAATACTTGGACTGGCAGATAGTGGAAGAAAATAAATGTCCATTGTCACTGTATTCAGCGTTACTCTTCAAATTCTCTTGTATTAAAGCATAATGGACACAAATTTTCTATCGTAAAAGATCTGTTAAAGTTGCTTTGTAATACACTTTTCAAATTTGTGGGAATTACTGTTCTGGATAGATATTTCAACCTTTCCAGTTATTCCTGGTGAGTGTATTCTGCAGCCTTAAAGATCAGATGGTACTCCTCTAGCTGTTTATGAAGAATACACAAAAGATTCTTGTGGGATTAAATTTGCTAACCAAACAAACAGCAGTCATGATAATCCAAAAACTGTTAGTCAGCCTTTCCTGTGCAGAAGCAACAAAAAGCTACAAATAGGGAAGAAAAAAAATAAAGGAAACAGAACTTCAATCGTACAACTAAATTTCAGCACCATGCTTATTTTAGTCTTGGTCTTTTACCAATGTCTCAGGAAGATATGAACAACAGAGATTTAAGATGCAACCGTCAACTGGTTGAGCCCTCTCTTTTCCCACTTTCCCTGGATGTTAATCTTCCTGTAGCAAGCTGGCTGCTCCTTAGAGGGTCCAGCTGACAGCCTGGAATATTAATGCCAAGGCAGTTGAAGTAGATGCACTGGGCTGTGATTTGCAGTCGAGAAGCTGATACATGCTCTCTTCTGTTATTTCTGCTCCAGGGCCCTTGTCTGCTGAAGGATGGATGGCATAGCCCACAGGATGCTATAACCTTTTACACTGATGGAGCAAGATCCAGCAGAGCTTGATCTACTTGTGACCTTATTAGATTTGTCATTTTAAGCAGTAAAACCTACAGCTGGACCAATTGTATCCAATAGTTTGTGGTGGTACCCTCCAAACAGAGGAAAAGCCCTGTGCTTGAGGAAGGCATGATCCCTTAACAAAGGCTTGAGCAAGTATTGACAAATCAGTTCCACTTTGGTCTCTAACTTTTTGAGGAAATATACTTGCTTGAACATAGTATAGTTTGCTGCTGGCACAGATCAGCATGAAGTTATGACTCCTCAGAAAGCAAAAGAAGAGGTACAAGATAAGCTAACCAAACTGACAGGATATATCAAATTCACATTGACTGAAATTGCTTCCAATCTCTGCCAAACACACTGACCCACTGACAACAGCAATTAGTTTTAAGCTCTTAACATCCTCTTTTCTTCAGTCATCTAATATTTTCCTTAATTTTTAACAAGGTATTCGGACCTGATTGTTTTTTTTTCAGGTGAAACTAAAGACTATTTACTCACATTCAGTGAAAAAGAACTCAATAGAAGATGTTATAAACACAAGGCAGGCTGTGGGCATACACGTGTTATTTTATTGTTAGATACAATGAAAGACCAGTCTACTGAGGAAAATAAAGGTATTCCTATGAAATGACACAGTGATGTTTCCAAGATTAAATTTTAAATGCAATGTATGAGCATCATACATGACCAACTACTATACAGAAAAAGGCAAAGGGGAAAAAATTGGTTTTTTAAAATATGATTTGATTAGTCTCAATCTCCCACATGAGGACATCACATTGGAAAGATATTTGCCTTTTTTTTGCAATGTGAAACAAATACTGTGTTGCAAAATTACGCAGCATCTTTAAGCTACATTGCAGAGAAGCCTGCAGGAGTACGGCCATCTGTTTTAACAGAAAGTACTGCTGGATACTGCACTACTGAGAATTCCTGGAACAATTGAGAATATGGAAAAGAAAAAAAATTAGTCAAAGGATGATAACAAAAAGCTGGTATGTTTTGTAAAAATATTTACCCTCTTTGGGATACTACATCCTGTTTGTTAGATAGGGCTGCAATATTTCTACATTATAATACTTTTTTTTTTTCTTTTTGGCTTATTTCAGGAGGAATAAAGGCATTTGTCATTCAGTAAGTTTTTTCTGTCAATTTCCAAAGTGGCTCAATGTCCATTAAGCTAATGTCACTCATAAAAACACAAAAAACAAAACAAAAATCTGGTTGTCTAATTTAGTGGCTCAGAAAATATTTTGATTTTTGATTCAAAAAGGAAAATAAAACCATCATAGTTCATCTTCTACTCTGAAATAATTCAATACCTTAAGCATTATATTCCACTCACTTGCTCTAATCCATTAGTTTACTTTCCTTATTTTTATTGCCTGTGAGGGTAATGATCAAGAACTAAGCTGGTATGAAAGTCCCAGTGAATAAAGCTCAGCTTTGGTTTTGTACCAGTGTTTGGTACAGCATCCCCTTTTTACCGATGCTGGATACATCCAGAGCAATGATAGCAATGGACTGCTCTATCTCTGTGGCCAGTCCAAATAAAGTAAGAACTGGATCTGTTTCATTTATGCCTTTTGCCATCAGTTAGTAAACAATCTACAATTTATCTATGCAAAATAATTGCAAATTCTTTCTAATTATGCTTTTTATAGTCATTTGCTTGCACAGATGCTTGGGCCAGATACCAGAGAATCAAACACCAAAGCCAAGGGGAATCAGGCTCCCATCTCTGAGCACAACACAGAATTCAGGCCCCACAGTACAGCGGATACTCACAGGTCCTAGCAAGAGGGCTAGCAAGGGAACTAATTAGAGCTAGTCATAATCCCCTTTCTGTGGTCTGGGTATCTCTATGCTAGGGACAGGAAGAACTTGTCATTTCTCACAGGTACACTTTACAGGAGTTCAGCTACTTGCATTTTGTACTCATGGAGCCCATAGGAAGTTCATCCTTCTGAGCATGTGACTGTGGGAAGGACACTTTCATGTCAAACAAAGGGCTTCACTCTGCTTTCATTACAGCCATTGTACACCCACTGAAACCTATTTTCCAAGTCTGAGAGGAGAACAGTGCTGGTTTGTTAATATTTCACCTCATAAGTATTGTATTTTCTTAGTTACAGACTGCATTTTGTAGGGCTGAGGGCAGCTGTGACATTGATCAGAGGATATTCTGAAGAAATGCAAACCTAATGCTCATCTAGTCATGAGGAAGTGTGTACCAGAGCTGTCAGTTCTAACAGGAAGAACGGATGGTGCACATCCAGCCTGAAAACAACAGTGCAAAGGTTTACATTTCAGTCATCCAACCATTAACCTTCACTACAAAATGATGTCTTAAGTGCAAGACTTTTGATGCAGTATAATCTTTCTGAGAGAGAGTACTTCAAAATGTAAATGATGAAAAATTTATATCTGGTGTAGGTTTTCCATTAACACTTGATAGATAAATGAATTTTCAAAGTTTTCATTATTCTGATCAGAGGACACATCATATTTACATTAATAATCCTGAATGGGAAGCTTACTTGCATGGAAAAACAATCTGGGTCATCACAGTTAGCTGTATGCTTGCAATTTATATCCCCCAGTGAACATTAATGCTCAGAATATATTCAGGAGAGGTACCCTAGAAAGCAACACAGAGGAGGGCGGAAGAAAAAGCAGTCCAGTTGTTAGGGATATGTAGTAGTTGTATCCTCATCTGGGTGACAGTAATTAATATTTTTCCCTTCATTTAGGTCTGATAATTAAAGAGTCTGGTTTTCAAACAGAAGTCTGAGAGTCTTTTTGCCCATAATTTGGATCTCACCTTATCTTCTGATAATGTAGGGTAAACTCATCTGGTAAATGGTTGGACAGATCTTGTCAAATGAACCCCTAACTGACGGAAGACACTGGATAGCTAGTAAGGTCACCACACTTTCTCATGGAGCTGGAGTCAATAAATATCCATGTAGGAATACACATTGTGGGGCAGCAGAACAATCCTGTCCTGGTGGTCTAATACAGAGCATGAAAGGATTAAATGAGGAGTGAAAAATGGCTAGCAGGAAAACCACCCATACAGTCTAGGAGAGTACCAAGATGGTTTTGGAAGTTCTTGCACAAGGGGAAAATTAAACTACTAGCAAAATAATACAAACTGATATATCTTCTATAGCTGACATTCCTGTCCAAAACCAAGCAGCTTTTCTGGATATGCAGACCAGGACCTCACTGAAATGAGCACGCCATGGGACACTTGTACCTCATCAGTGATGATGAGCTCCACATGTACAAAAGAGCTTGATACCAAAGAAGACTTAGGACCCTGAAGATTCACATAGATGCATGTACAGATTTCTGTCACTCAAATCTGCCAACTTTTTCTTCTCTGTGCATGCAGCATGAAAGCTACTTTTTCTTCTCTGTGCATGCAGCATGAAAGCTAATTTCAAACAAATTTGCATTAATGGCAGTTCTTTAATTAACTCAAGATGGGGAAGCTTTTACATCTCAACTGAGCAAGACATGAGAGTGAAGTGCAAATCCAGGGATCTCATTTCAAGCCCAGTGACTGAGTTGCAACACAATGAGGATAAAGATTTACTTCCTCTTGCATTTTTCATCAGTGTTTTCTTTTGTTCTCATCCCTGTTTTTCTTTTTGTTCTCATTGTTACTGGCACTACCTTTAATGGCATGTAGAAAACTCTGGCAAATGAAATGATAGACAGCAGGATACTTGGTGCACCCTAATGAAATAAAAGGTTGTTATTATCCAGACATGAGTAACTCTTCTTTCTAAGAATAGAATTTGAACCCTTATGTCCCTCTGTACTGCCTAGCAAATAAACGGCCTCCTAAAAGCAAGTGCCTGCAGGACATAAGAAATCTAAATAATACCATATATGAGGTTTATTCTATACAAGGTCTATTATGTCTCTGAACTTTCAAGATGTTATGTGCTCAGGTATCTTGAGAAGCCTTGTAAAATCCACTCCCACACTTCCTATGGGTCTGGCAATACAACAAGTCCCAATTTAGGTCTTTTTTGCTTGTTCATGATGAAGCCATGGTCTAAAGATTTAGTATTTCACTTATTTTCTAAGCTCTTATTCCTGAGAATTTATTTAGAATGAAGAGGGCTCATTAAAATCATAGAATCACAGAACGGATAAGGCTGGAAGGGACCACAGTGGGTCACCCACCTCCCTGCTCCAGCAGTGTCATCCTAGAGCACATGGCACAGGATTCTTGGTGGTTCTTGAATATCACCTGCGAGGGAGACTCCACAACCTCTCTGGGCATCCTGTACCAGTGCATGGTCACCTACACAGTAAAGAAGTTCTTCCTCATGTTCAGGTGCAAATTCCTGTGCACCAGTTTCTGCGCCTTGCCTCTTGTCCCATTGCTCAGCACCACTGAGAAGAGGCTGGATCCATCCTCTTGACACCCACCCCTCAGATACTTATAGACATTGATGAGGTCCCCTCTCAGTTGTCTAAAGAATGAATATTTACAAGTAGAAGAGAGCTCAAAATGTTAAAAACCTTTTATATTAAGCATCTAAAATTATCAGTAGTGTGTAAGTAAATAGCATTCACTGCTTTTCACATTTGACAATCTGGCAACACCTCTCTTGTGTTTGTAAAACTTTCACATACTGATATGAGAGGACCTGCTTGTTGGTCTCTGTCCCCAGTCATTGGGAAGTCATTGGGAAGAAGTCACCATACTTCCATTGCAGTTACAGTCTGAAATTATGTCTCAGAAGTAACAAGGAGGGTTAGTAGTTGTCCAAAATCCCAGACAGATTGTAGCATAACTAAAGAAATGTTGTAGATGTTGGACTGTCCAAGTCGGTGCATATTCTGAGTCTTGCACTCTCCAGAGGGAATATTCCTCAGGAAATATCTAGGACCTTGTCTGGAGCAACAAATAATTTGGCGATACTGTGTGCTGACTCAGGACAACTTTCGAAAGACAGCACAAGCTTACATATTCTTCTTTACAATACATGAGGAATACCCACAGTAATTTAGTGGCAACTGCAGTTCCAACACTTCTCATACAGAAGCAATCTTAGCTGTAGGCTAAGATATAAAGTACCTATTAACAGCTGAATGCAATTTTAGACTCCAGCTTTTGTGTTTCTGTGCTACCTGCTGCAAAATGAGACACAATGCAGATAACAGAATAATGCCAAATGTAACCATGTCTAATGAAAGAATTGGACAACAAATAGATCTTTTCATTTGTGCTCTCGATTTTATGCGGGCTAAGGTTGTCAATGCAAACAAGGGCTAATGAAATTCAAGATTTAACATTTAATTAATTGTAGCCATGTGGTATTTCTGTTAATGAAAAGGTGAGCTCAAGGTTAGTGGGGAAAAAAAATCAAAACAATCTATCTCCTCATCAATATATAGAAACTGAATGCTAACTCTGTGTGCACAATGCCATGACTTCAATATCATGACACCCTTGTGCATTTGTCTCCACAAAGGAGTCACACACATCTCTATAGAGAAGCCCCAGGCTCCAGCTCTGCCTCGACACTACACTTCCTGAAATACCATCTGAGAGCTGACCCCACAGCTAAGGCAGTTGGCAGAGAAGAAGCTTAGATAAGCACAGAGAGGTACTGTGCAAAGCAGTGTATGTCTAGAAGGGATACATAAAAGACAAACTTCAAATTTTTATTGCCAAGGAAGAAGTTCAATATCCATTAGCAATAGATGTAGAAAAAAACCCCAAACAAGTACATTGCTGGCTTGAAAATAAAACTGGGGGAAAACTGGCTCACAACCAAATTCCAGGGGACCATTTCAAAGCCTGACGTAAAATACATTATTTTTCAATGATGCAGGGTCAATCTGAATATTCTTCTGTAGATATTGTGCTAATAAATATTCTGATTGATCTTTTAAATGCAAACATTGGGCTAATAGTGAAAGCACATGTTGTTACTTCAAATCTGGAGCACTTTCCATTAGCTATCTGATCATGGGTGGAGGATTTATTGAGTAATAAATTGCCTACTGGCAACAGGCTTGCAAAAGCTCAATACATCCTTATTAATGTTTCAAAATTCTGCAATAAAATAATTAGGCTTTGAGTGAAACAGAGACATTTTTCTGCATTTTGCAAAGTGTTGACTAATGATTTTGTGAAGTTCTGGTTGTTCTTAGTTGCAGTATATTATTTGTTAAGATCCATTGGACTCAGAGTTGTGAGTTTTGATGAGTAAAAAAAGGCCCACTATGGGACATAATATAAGCATAATATAAGAAAAAAAGAAAAAAAACAAACATAAAAATGCAGAATGCCTCAAACACTCTCTTAAAATTATACTATTTCTCGATGTCTGTCTGCCATGGAATAAAATGGCACATTACATGGAGCTTGCTTAATCTGAACAGGTAGGAAAAAATGTTGGCTACAACAGAGTGAATGTGGGCCTTAAATCCCACTTCTAGCTACCTCAGAATTTTTAGTGAGCAGTCATCTCAAAATACCCAAATGGGCAATACTGTGCTTTAGATTGGAGTTGTAAATAAATTTAGCAGACAAATGGAATCATTCTACTATTACAAGAGTGAACATATAAAATCCAACTTAGTTCCAAAGTTCTTCTGGACAGTCCAGCTATAGATTGCTTTCACTTCTACAAGGACTTATTTTGGAGGTGCTGGTAGATGCTGAACAGATATATAAGGACAAGACACAGCTAATTAAAGCAAGAGCAGATAGATTACTTCTTCCTCTAAAGACAGAGAGAGTATCCATATGCCTATTCTGACACAGATGGCTTTTCTTCTTTTATAACACAAACCTAAATAATTAAGAATGCTTGGACTCAGCCAGCAATTGATTGCATTTTAGGGGGTGGAAAAATGCCTCATGTTCCAGTATCAGCCAAAAGAGAATAGCAACTGGTGATCCAAAGGCATTTCTTGCAGGACTCTTGCTTGTACCTTAAAGCATCACACAGTATGATACCACAGAGGCTGTGGTCATTTCATCCGAGGTGCACTGCCACTCTGTTGTGAGAAAAAACCACTACAAGCAGTTCCTGGCTGTGCTACAAGTAGCTACAAACTAGTGTCATCATCAGTCTGTAATTTTAATTAAAAAATTCTATGCATGCTGATACCATTTCCACCCCAAACTAATCTAACTCCATCCTTCCACCCTGATTCTGTATCTCCATCAAATCATTGCAATTAAACTATTAAAGATTAAGGGAGGGTGCACCTCTTCCTGATTATTCAACTCCATGGCATAACACGTTATCACACACACAGGCATGCAGTTCTGGGTTAGAGGATTTTATTTCCTGAATCTTCCTCTCACCCCTAGAGTTTCACTGTTATGCTAAGATTACCACACAGTACCTAAGTAGCACGAGTGGGCAGGCAGTGTATGCAAATTATGACCTGAAATCTCTTGCCTCCTTTGACCTCTGCATCACACAACTTCTCTAAGCCTTATTTCCTCTAAAGATAATATGTCATTCTTAGTAAACTGGTGTGACAAGTACAGATGAGTCATGTTATTTAAAAAGCAAAACATAAGGAATGAGCCATTGAAAGATGAACAACACAGGAAAAAAATGAGCAAACAACACAAAATCTGAATAAACTGTTGCAAGATCAAAGTATGCAGGCAAAACTGGTTGGTATCCAATACAACTGGGACTGCAGGATAATAAGGGAAAGGATAGAAGAACATGTTATACAGCTGGTTTTATTTACAGAGATGAAACTGTAATTGTGATTAAGCAAAAAGCTAATTCTGATACTCAGAAAAATAAGTTAATCTTATGAAATACATGCCAAGTTGCATAAATCTAAATCAATCCTCAGGCAATGAACACTATGAAGCTATTCTTTCTAGTTTTATCATTTCCTCATTTTAGCAAAAACAGGTCAAACAGACTGCACTACCTGCCACACACCTGTAAGTAAAAGATCCGAATTATCATTTATTACAAATACTCTGTCTTGCTTTATACAAAAAATTGCTTTCTAACTGTTCCCTTATCAACTTTAAAGCTTTAAAATAGATAGGATAACAGTAGTTTGTGTTACCACCTACAGCATTACCATCTACTAATTTATCCATTAAATATCATAATTATACAGACTTTCTCTAAAATTCAGTTTCTGGAAGAGTATATGAGTAGCCACTAGAAAGCGCCCAGTCCAGCAGATATTCCACCAAAATAAAAGTTCTGTTTGGTTTACCTCAGTGGCAGAAACACTCACTGAAAATTATAAATTTAGTCCTGTATGAATTATTAGTAGTGGTCATTCATTTTGAACAAACCATGACTTTTTATTGTGCTGTATTTGATAACAGTGCCATGCAGTACAATTCATAACCAATACACAGTGTCCACTACCTTGGAGGCAAAAAGCAAATGATAAATCCAAATCTATCATATTTTAAGGAACTAAACTGTGACAAGGCTGGATGTGCAAGTAGAGCAGGGAAGCCTTTTGCAAAAACTTTTAAATAGTATTCAAAGTCAATCTGGATACCTCTCTGTAAAGGGAATGCGCAAAGACCATGAAACTAGACTGGCATTTTGTCCTGTTTCTTTGCCTTGTGGAACAAATCAAGGAGATCAAAATCTTTTTTTTACCCCTCTTTTGAGGAAGAATGAACTCTACTTTCCTCCTTTTTATGCAATTAAAATTCAAAGTTTGTTTATCTCAGTAAATTACAATGACAAGGTAACTCATTAAAAAAGGACAACACGGAAAACAGGAAAGAAAAGTTGTGTAAATAAAAGAATTTGTTGTTCCAGTTAGACACAAAAAATCTTTGTTTCTTTAAAAAATTGTGCAACTGCAGTGATTGACAGTTTGGAGAAGAGATTTTTGTTAACACTTTTGTCTCAGCTTAAGTGTGAGAACTTGTGATATACATCTTTAAGATTTCCAGTAAGTATTCTAAAAATAAGAATCAGAACAGGTGTTTCAACAGTTCTTATTTTTAAAAAGTGGAGGAAAATTCAACATTTCTAAGAACTTTCCCAACCTGTCTTGTTCACTGCAAGAGAACAAAGAGGGGAAAAATTCAAATGGTTAAAAATCACGTGATGGTCACCTTGTTTTGTGTGAGAATTTACAGAGAGAGAAAACGTATTTTTTCTGTTAACCTGGATATGGACTACCAGTAAAATGCACAGAAGACCTTGAATTTCATCTGACTTCTGCTCCTTAGAGTAACATAGCTACAGCAGAATTAGAGTCTAAATTGTCATTGTCTATATCTGAATATTTTGTGAAATAAAATAAGTACAACAGACCCTTTTAAAAGAGGTGATACATAAAGTAGAAATACAACTAAATGAGCCAATTTATCCTGTTCATAACTCATCTCTAATGATACATGAATGAACACTTGAAAACAGGCTAGAGCACTACTTGAAGTGATGAAATTGTCCATTAATAAACAATATGAAGTATTTCTTTAACACCTCCAAAATTATAGATGTTCTTGATTGTGGTGACCAAATTAAGTTCTTGCACCTACCACTCTCAAATGTCAATGCAATGTTTCCCTTACGATGCTTTTAGTCAGGCCAAGGAAAACAAGTGCCCATGGCTTTATTTGTTCTGGTAATGTAGGAAAACTGTCATTTTTTCCACACACAATTATGATGTTTTCCAGTGAAGTCTTTTAGGCATCTATGTCATATCTAAAGGGGCAGTTTATTTGAAAAAATTCCTTCTGGAATAGTTAGTGGTAATTCCCTAAAACCATCATAATGTACAATACAATGACAGTTCTCAATCCTCAGGAAATTGGTGAAGGTTTTTGCACGGACCTGAATAAGATCAGGACTACATACAACTTCTCAGTTTCATGGAGTATCCATATAAAATGTGATTATTTCACTCTGAATACAGATTCATATGCCAAAGTGCACACTGAAGTAGCTTCCAATCATCACTGTTATGCTTAAGCTACTGAGTCATTGTTGATTCAAAAGAGAATCAAGTAAACCGGACAAAATGAATTAGATATTTAGCCTTTGCTTGCTCAAAATGATACCACCACCCACTGCCACCACCACAAGCCATACAAATATTCAGCCGATTTGGTCTATGGCCCTTTCCATGGCAAAATGCTAAGCTATGTATGTCCTGTTATTTCCATAATGCATGCACTGTCATCACACACAATGCAGGTGGAGGCAAAACACAATTAGCAATTCTCGTCTCAATGTTTCGGTCTTTGATGATCTGCTATAGGAAAGGAATTACAGGCATTTCTGGAGTCATTGTGGTGCTGACGCCAGTCTCACAGTGAGCCATGGAAGAGCAGTGGACAGGACTTGGGAAAAAAATAATTTTAAATTCCTTATTCAATGAAAGGAACTTGTTTTGAAGGGCCTGGATAATATCCTTAGATTATTAGATTTCAGTTGGATGATTGAAAACATGAAAAGTCAGTGGATGTGTCTTCCTTTATGCTTTTTTTTTATTACCTTGCTCTTCTCTGACAAGAGACACAGTAAAGGTGAAAAAGAAGTGAACAAAAGCCATCATCACTTTCAATTGAAAAAGCGAAGAAATTTAGGGATCTGCAAGTTTAAAAAAAAATACATGAGAATGCACTGCAAATTCAACTTACTAGTTTATTAACTGCCCAAGACCTTGAGTGAAAGATTCATCACTAGTCCCATACTGATAGTATATGGCGACTGCAAATAAACTTGACACTTGGCTATAGCTCCACATGTTGAAAAAACAACTAGCACTGTGGTGTGTTTGAAATGCCAGGCTGTGAGCCCTGTTTTTGTCTTCAGGTTTTTCCTCCATATCCAGCTATAACAGTTTCATCTATAAATTCAAGCCTTCCAAGCTACATATTCACAACCTTTAAAAATCTCTTTGCCCTAAAAGCAGTTTTCTCTAAAGCCTCTGCTTCACCATGAGGAAGATGTAAGGGTTGTATGCATCAGGCCTGAGATGTCTAGAACCAGTAAAATCATAGCTTTTCATCCTACCAGCTTAATACAGATGAAATAGATTACATAGAGCCTGCCCATGTGTGAATGCATCCATATGTATTAAAAACTGCATTCCTTGCTTGCTCTGCAGCATTTTCCTTGAGAGGTTTATGTCAATATCTTTGGCAAAATTCCTCCTCCTTCCCACTGTTTTGCAGTATGCTATGAAACTGTTACCTACTGCCTGTGTGTAAGGTGGCTGAATTTGAGCAAACTTGTAAGCACAGATTGAGCAATGTAAAGCAATGAGTGTGGAAAAAAAAATTGAAAAATGGCATATAAATTAATGATATTATTCTGTATTTTCATTTACTAAGCTGCATGATCCTATTTCACCCAGAAGAGCTTAAACATTACTTTATGACAACTATGTGTAATTTGCTATTCATTACTTCTTTATACTGCTGATCTTCCACATTTACTTCACTCTTCAGATCTGATTGAGAACATCTCCAAGTCAAATCTTCTTTTGCCTTCTGGAATACATAAAATTACAATTTTTTTCCTATATGTCATCTATCTTCGGTTTCACAATGCTGGAGTTCTGTAACACAGCTGAAAAGTCTTATAGGCAAAAGATAAAACAAGAACTGTAATTCATGAGCTGAGTGAATCAAATGTAAATATTTCCAACAGAGGTTCCCAAGCCATGCTTAAATTTCAACTCAAAAAGCTTTTTTTTTTTCTTAGGTGCAATGGGCAGAGAAAGACCTTTCAGTGACTACAAAGAATGCTGAGTACACTGCAGATGGCACTGCAAAGGACCTGACCTTGTGACAGTAGGAGTATTTTCTCATAAAATAAAATAAAAAATCTAACCTTACACAGGCTGCTCCAGGAGGCTTTGACTGGTAGAGACAGCTCTTCCACAGCCTCCTACATGTATGACCTGTATTCTGTCTGATCAATAGCTGCCTGAAAATATCACCCTTTTACCATTCATGCAATATGCTCAAGGCCACAGTCTTGGTTACTAAGTACACCTAGTGCTGTCTGAAACCTTTCATAGCATTAGCATCGTTTTTCATAGTATTATCTAGACTTTAAATGTAATAATTTGATCCAGATACCATATCAGAGAAGAAAGTGGTGCTAGAGATCAAACTACTTCCCAGGAATAATTTTACCCTATTCAAAGCATTAAGTGATTGACTTCAGTGTCTGGGATTTCATCTGTAAGAGTGTAATGATTGCAATAGTTAGAACACAATGGAATTTTATTTTAGTAATTATTACTATTAGCCTCCAGTCATTCACTCTGCCTATTTAAAAAGAGAAAATGTTCCTACCTCTGCATATGAGATCATGACTTCAGACTACAAATAATTTATTTTACTTTTATCTCTTCAATGTCACGCTTTTTTGCCTGTCCTTTGTTTGCAATGAGAACATTCTACAGTTGGATGTAACCATGCACCCCTTCTCCTCCTTCCCCCTGCCCAACCCCCCCCTCCAAAAAAAAAAGAAAAAAAGAGATACATTAACTATATTTGGTATTAAAATTCCTAGCAGAACCCTCTGGCCCTTGGTAAGATTTTGTTTCCATGGAAGATTATGAATTGGATGTTTTATAAGATTAAATTATTATTTCTCCTGCATGAACAAAATGGAATTTATCCATATCATTCCTTGTGACAAGATTTCAACGTTTATTTCAGGACAATGAACAACAGAGAACCATGTCCCTGATGCAGTAACAGATGCATTACCTACAACTTAGGGATGATTAAAAAAATGTATACATGAATAACCAGTATTATCCCTTGCTATAGGTACATGGTGAATTTTACAATATGGAAAAGTAATAGTTTATCAGTTCCACTAAATATTGTGGTAACAGAAGAATCCTGTACATTAATAACATAAAACAGAATGTGGTTCATAAATTAAATAAGTTTAATAGAGTAGCTGCTAAAATACACATTAGATTTGTTTAGTTTAGTAGTAAACATCTTTATGAAAAACACCTGGTAAAATTAGCTTTCCCATGGGTTCCTCTATAAGGAAAACTCTGCTAGAAGGATAAATGGTATAAAACACAGTTAACTCATTGGATTTGGACCACAACATGTCCTGAATTAAATAAAATTTCTGTTGAATGCAACTTGCAGAATTCCCTGTTTATTTTCTTGATGGATATGTACTCTACATATGTCTTATCCATCTGAATTAACTCCCAGTTAAGGACAACAGTTTGAGACTTGAGAATTAGAGAATTGGTGGAGGATGGGACCAGCTGCTCTTTTTCCTCAGGGCCTCCAGGGGACTTTTGGCTCAGAGCCCCATGGTGGTCTCCAGTGAGTTCCTGTTGTGGTAGACAGCACTGGACAGCAACGCAAACCCACCAAACTCTGTGAAGGATCAGCCAGACACCAGGCCAGATTTGGTCTCTGCTTTCCATGGTCACTCCCTGACCTCCTTGTCTTTGACAGAGGGAGCTGGCACAGTCTCCTCTAAAGAGAACATGCAAACTGGCTACACATCCATCCCAGTCTACAGTGATCCTGAGATAAGTGTGCATGTTTACATAAACAATGTATTCTTAAATTTTTCTCCTTCCCCCAAAAGTTTTGAAAGGAATAACCCTTTCCTGAGTGAAACCTATCAGCTCCGTGTTTTGCAAATTCACAAATGCAATACCTAAACAATGCTCATTTTGACAGCTAAGAGTGTATGGCGTGGAACACGGGGAAAAGTGGGCATGTTTGAAAATTATTTCATGTTTCCTTGGCTGTCCATCATGCCATTACATTTACTCTCCACAGAGTCATTCTTTTTTGTCATTCTTTTTTGTCATTCTAGGATGCTCACAGATGTCACAATTTATTTAACATTCTACAGAGATTTTGACAGTGCACATGCACATCTGACAATTTCAATATGAATACTGGGGAAATATTATATTGCATTCTGTAGACCAACATAAAAGGAAAAACAAATACTTTGCTCTCATAAAATTAAAAAAAGTATTGAAGCTGAAGTATTACTGTTATATTCACAAAGTAAAACTGCCAAATGAAATGTGGGTTGCAAAGTTACCAAAACAATTTAGTAGCATGAATGAACTACTGCACTTGAGGGAGGAAAAAAAGATTCTTAAGATCATTTAAACACATAGTTATTAGTACCATTTTTTTAATATATATTCAGATCATTTAAAATCATTAAATAGTGCTGCATTAGAGTTCCTAAAAAGAACCCACCACTCCCAATGTGGTTTTACCATTGGCTTCCAGCTTCTGGTCTTTTCAGAGTCAAATTTCAATACTTCATATCTCCAAATCCAGTCATTATTCAGGGATAGCATTAACATAGCCAGTGATAAAACTCATTCAAAAAAGTAGACAGGGTGGGTAAATACAACAGAAGTGAATGAGAGAAGCCATGGGAAACCCAGCTGCTTTAGCTACACATGCCATGGGAGCTCGGACCACACACCAGGGAGGATCTTACACAGCCAATCCGTATTAATGCAGCACTACTGGCTAAGGGTCTAAATTCATGTGGAAATGGCACTGAAAAGGAAAAAGAGGGAGTAATTAGAAAATAAAATCATAAAACGGAACAGTCATCTCCTCTCAAACAATTTTAAACCTCAATCTATCTTCTGCTGAAGCAGACCAATTTGCCCTTGCATCTATTTACAATACATTGCACAACCCTCAATAATGCACTCCCAGAAAAAGTGACTGCCCCCCAAAAACCCTAAAATCATCCACTGAGGGAATGGCTTCTACTAGTGCTTAGCATACTAAGTCCAGCTCAGTTCTAATAGGCAATGGTTGGGGCCCTGGTCCAACAGCTGATCTCTCCATTCCTCCTCTCAACAACAAATGCTTGAGATACCCTCACATCTAAAGAGGCTGCTGCCAAGTGAAAAGAAACATTAACAGAACCCTCCTCATGACAATTCCACGGTCTTGTAAGTGTTCAAGTTTGATGCTCCAATATTTTCTAGTATATCTAAATCTTAATAACTTAATATATCTAAATCCCTCTATTCCTCTGCCTGGATAACATGAGTACTACTAAGTTTACAAGTTTAGTAAGTGTGGAGTTATTGGTAGGAGCAAGATAGTTCAGGCTCCTCCTCTTCTCCTTCTTGGTCAAAAATTAATTTTCCCATTTTCTCACAAATGACCTGCCAGAATGGAGTTGCAATGCATGGAATTTGCGGGATAATTTTTGAAGTGATCCCAAAATGTAAGGAAGGAGGAGTGCACTCGCAGTGTATTCCCAGTGGGCACAAGAGCTACTGTTTAAAACAGCACTCAAGATTGGAAGAGCCTGATATTTTACCTCCACATCCCTGGAAAATATTTGAGTGCCACGCACAAATAATTAGGACCTTAAGTCAACTGAAATCCTACTGCTATACCATAGGAAATTTGGAGGCACAGCTTTTATGAATACAGTTTCACGACACCCTGAAATCTCACAGATAATCTCGTACTATTTCTAAAAGTATTGACTTAACGGCATGTAAAGGAACAAAGGCATGCCTTTCCCTGTAGCACTGCATTAAACATAATACTGACACAGAGGGAACAGAACCAGGAGACGCTTGCTGGGGTGAAGAGGAACACTGCTGACTCAAGTTATGAAGAGCTCTCTCTTTTTAGCCAAGGAGTTGGCTGAGCTCTCTATTGCTCTCATTTAACTAATCCCTTCACTTAACAGATAGACAGTAAAGACTTATTTTAGTGCAGCTGCCAAAGAAATGATAGGTCATTTTCCCTTAAAGGCTTGAGATGGGAACTTACAAAGAGGAGTTTTAGTCCTGGTCAGGGAAGCACCTTAGGAAATAAAAATGGCAGCTCATAGCCCCATGGTTCTTCTGTTCCCTGAGGACTAGGATCCAGCTTGTACTGCTAAACCTCACAGATGCCTCAAAAATCCCTTGTTGCTCAAATAAAGAACCACAAAGTCAAAGGGGGAAAACAAGCCTCAGATGAAATACCTGGGTCTCAAATATTTCATAACTTATAAATTTGGAGCCAGTACTTTGATTCACATCTGCTCATACTAAAGACGTAATGTGAAATTTTTGTACCAGGGGTTGGCAAGTTGGCTGGACCGAAATCTGCCTTCAGCTTAGACGTTTGCAATGACTGACACAGCAAAATGTAAACACTATTTATAAAGTAAGAATAAAGAATCCAAAACTTGAAGCAATGACTGAAGAAGATCACAGAATAAGTGTGACGGGACACCTAAATATCAGAAATATCAGAAACTTGTCAACCCATTGAATATTATTGATTGATGGCTAACAGACACAAAGCTGCTATCTCCCAATATTTTGGAGGTTTGGGGAAGCTCTTAGTTTAGTAAGGTTTCTGCAGCAAGAGCAGCAGGTTAAGCACAGTGTTGTCTTTCTGACTTGGCGCTGTACCATGAGTCTGGGTACAGAAGCGCATGGCTACCTCCATTGACATGACTGGACTCTGAGATGAACCAGAGATGATAATCTATGGCTTCTATAAATACTCTCACCTCTCTGTGCTCCTGTCCTGTCCTGCCCAGTATATTTTACTGCTGAATCTTTCTCTTTTTGCCCTCTAATGAGGGCCAAGTTTGTCACACTCTGGGAAATGTGTCCTTGCATTGCTTTTGTGATAAAAAGGTAAGTGAAAACTGACACTTCCATCTGATTCTCAGCCACCAACACAGTGTTAAATTTTCCTCAGCTGAAAGTCACACTTACTATACTGCCATCATACCGACCATATTTTGAGACCTCCTGCCAAAATCCAACTCTGACTCACAAGACCAGAACATAAATATTTCTGTTCCTTGATTTTCATAACACACTTTAAAATGCCTTTTTTCTTTCCTAGATACAGTTCCATGGCCTGTTGAGAAGCAGAAGTTTTATTTATCACACTAAAAAATCACCACTAGGATTAGATTTATGAGTAGACCACTAAGCCACTCAATGGACACAGGGAGCTGCAGGAAAGGACTCTCTTCCCAAATCAGTGTATTTGGAGAGGTTCCTTGAATGGCTGTCAGCTGCTCTCCCTTTGGGGAATGGTGTCAGCAGTTGTGACACTGACTGCTAAAACAAGATATGGTGCAGCTACACTTTTGCTTTAAGAGTGCTTTTTGAGGATCAGAAGGAATTGTACTAAGCAGCAGAAACACCACATATGATGAAAATAGAGTTATGACCCTGAGCTCAGTGCTTTTGTGACAAGACAACATTGACTAATCAAGATAGATACTTATATATTTCACTCTAGTATCTCTATACAACACTAAAATCGATAGTACAGACATGTACTCAGCTCTTCACAGAGATAAACCTCTTCCTTACAGGTAAAGTAGCTCAACAGAACTTAATTTTTTTGCACCTGTGAGTAACTAGTTTAAAACATTCAAAAAAACACAGATTATAGGCATAATCTGGTTGTTTCACACACAAGAGACTCCCAAATGAGGTAAACAAAGGACACTAGTCTTCCTTGCTGTTGAAGGCAGCCCAGAAAATCTGAAAAAAAACCCCTATGGTGGGGACCTGTATGATTTACTGAGTGATAAACCGTTTTTTCTTTTCTTTTTTAAAATTATGACACAGGAAAAAAATATGCACAGCAGGCAAGATATTCTATCACCCTTCATCTCATAGGCTACTGTAATGCCAGATACTAGTTAATTACTCCTGAGCTGTGTTGGTGTGATTTAGGTCAGCATCAGATGCTTATGAATATATCTATGCTCTCTATTTAAAATAAGATATTGTAGTAGTTTTCATACTTAAGAAACTCCAAAAAAACCATCCTTATATTTCAACACCATGCAATGAATACTTTAGCAGGTCAGACCATTTTAGATGTAAAGTGGTGACAGCGACATGCTCAACAGTGAATAAAGGAATTTATATCACAACATTGCAGAATCACAGACTAGTCGAGGTGCAAAGGGACCTCTAGAGGTCATCCTATCTAACTCCCGGCTCAGGCAGGGCCACATAGAGCAGGTTGCCCAGCACTAATCTAGACAGCTTTTAAAGCTCTTCATTAAAGTCCTATTAGATGTTATATTGGTTTATTAGGTAACACAGGTATAGCATTTTGCTAACTGACAGAAATGAGGAAAATTATCTCTGAAACTCCTAAGGAAGTACTTGCTTATTATAATTACCACTGTGTTTGGGTGGTTACCTAAAATTATACCTGTGAGTAAATATTAGAATCTGAAAAACTGTGTAAAACAGAATGAAAAAGTTTATCCAACATACAATTTAGTTACTGCTCATTTTTAAACCACATCTCAACTAAGCAAATTTGGTTTAAAGTTTTTGCTAACCCAGTCAAGAAACATAATTTTGTAAAAAAAAAAAAAACAACCTAAGAATTGTGATAGGAAGTTGGTTGAATAGAAAATGTCAATACCTGCTCATTTTAATAAGCAATATTTAAATAGGCTTTCATATCCACTGGAAAGGGAAGACAATCAACAACAACAACAAAATAAAATAAAAACTAAAAAAAAGCAAAAAACCCCAGAACCAAACATAGATGGAGCAGAACTTCCCAGCAAAATTACAAATCCAAACCATGAATAGTGAGTGTTGACACTTTCTGTCTTGTCTGTTATATTACTATGTACTGCTCTATATGTGAAATGATGTGTTTTAGAACATTACTGACTTTTCCACAAGCTAAACATAAAATCACAGTGTGGCCATGGATAAGGATGTCTCTGGGTTGACACGGTTCTTCTTCAGATGCAGCTCTGATATTTATATTTGCTATAGAGTATTTCCTTAAATGGTGTACTCCAGCACAGGAAGCAATTACAGCTACTAATGATGCCTTTCTCTGCAGGATCAGCATGTCTATAAAAGATTGCCTGATAAGGAGCTGGGGCTGAGATAAGGCTGCAAACAGATTGCTTGCTTCTCCATCAATATGCTGCCGTATGTTGTACCCTTCTCTCAGGAACTGCACTGGATCTTACACATCCTGCTGGAAGTACTTCATGCCATCATCTATATAAAACTACGTGATCCCTTTATGATTATTGCTTTTGAAAGCATGTATCTCTAGTAAAGCACTTAGTTCCTCTTGTTTGGCCGGGGAACAAATGTCCAGAGCAAACTTTTGTTTCCTGGGGCTCCAGTCTAACCTGGTGTACGTGCAGAATGCCAGGTGGTGAAAGACAACAAACAATGAATACCATCTCCTGAACATACTATTTTGTTCACATGTCTATTTATAGTGGGCTAAAAAGACTCAGATAAATCACAGATTATCTGATGCATACAGGACTTCATGACCTGGAGCTGCAGTATTATCTCCTGAGATTAAGGGTGGGGCATAGAGCTGTTTGTCAGCACAAACACTGCAGTTGCTCTGAGAAAGAAAATACCATCTCCTTTTCCCGAGCTCTTGCATTTCAATGCTATCTTGTCCCAGTTACACTTGAATGTGTTAGGCAGGCAATAAGAAATATGGAGTCGTTGAAACTTTTATTTCAAGATGGGCAAGATGGCAATTCAAAGTCAGGCTTAAAATAGAGAACATGTTTATTCCTTCAGCGTGGAAGCTTTCCTGTGAGATTGCTCTTATTTGAACAAACTTTATTGCTAAAGAGCCAAACATGCCCTTGGTTTACAGCAGACCCCCTGGTGAGATCAATGGAGAAGCCTCCTTAAAGCCAGTGGTACAACATTGCAAAGATATTTAATACAATGAGTTTCCCATCTAAGTGTAGCAAATCCCCTAATGGGTGTTTCTGTAAAGATGCTGGCAGATTGAAATCAATGAGGTGGAGTGCTAAAGGAGAACAGGAAGATGCTGACTGGCTCAGGAAGCGAGATGTGTCTGTGAGCAGCTGTGCTGTGGCCTTCCAGCTGTGCAGGGTGTGCTGCCAGCCCAACCTGCCTCACTTCCAGACAGAAGATCATTTGCAAGTGGTGCTTCCTGGTAGCTGTTGAATATAGATATAGTGGCTGGGGTTTAAATAAAAAGAAACAGCACCATGCTAGATTGCTTGCTATTTTGAAAACAAAATCAGTGATTTGAAGCGGTTCCAAAATGCTGAATAATCGAATTAGTGCTGAGGAAGATGAAGTGGTAATACATGAAGAGATGAGGTGATATGGTAAAAAAATGTAATCTCTTACATAGGTCTGTAATTCATCACCCAGATCAGCACAAACTTCCAAGGGATGTAAGGTGTAATGCAAGAAATGAAGGAGTGAGAGAGGGAGGGAGGCAGGCAGGCAGGAAGGCAGGCAGGAAGGCAGGAAGGAAGGCAGGAAAGCAGGAAAGCAGGCAGGCAGGCAGGCAGGCAGGAAGGCAGGCAGGAAAGAAGGAAGGCAGGAAGGCAGGAAGGCAGGAAGGAAGGAAGGAGGGGCATGGTATACGACACAGCCAAGTTTAGTGCAGCTGTTGTCTCTCAGCTGTTCACAGTCTTCCATAGATAATGGAGACAGACACATTTCTTCAAAGGACTGTGCTGGCCACCTGGTTAAATTTCTGCCCTACACGATAATCCAGAAGCACAGAGCAGTGTAATATAATCAGTGTAAAACACCCTGTCCTAATTTCTCTTGCTGACAGAGAGGGGAAGGGAATGAGACACAGCCTTCCACACTTTCATCAGAAGCTCTGTTCTACGTCAACAGAGTTACTATGGTAAACAGTAACTTAGAAAAAAAGCAATTTATTGCTATGAATCCCCTACTTCTGATAAGACTTCTGGTTATTTTCCTGGCCTATATGTCACCCCAGACTACTGCTATAACTATATAGCACAAATAAAGCAAAAAATAAGACAGGAATGTCATGGACCTTTGCCTCTTTAAATACAGCTGTGCTATTACTGTGATTCACACATTATTCACCTTGACACTACATAATGCTTCCAAAGTAGACAAAACCAAAGAAAAGAAGATAATATTTTGATCTGTAAAGACATTTTTGACTTCCTAAAAATAACATAAAAAATATCTAATAGATACCTAATATAATATTATTGATATAATATCAATGAGATATTTTGTTGTGATTAGAAAAAGTATATGTGGAATCAGTTTGCCAGACCTTTTTCTTCTGTAACAGGGATGGCTAGATATGTGGTTTTTTATAAAGAAACCTGAAGATTCAATGGGTGTCAAAGGAAAAATCAAGAAACATGGCAATACTATGTCAGTTTAGAGTACTTAAACACCAGTGTTATCAACAGGAAGATGGGAGAACAAACAGAATGAAGTACTTTTACAGAAGCTGCAGACATGAAAATGGTAACACAGTAAGAATGAGGAGGAAAAAGTCAAAATATAACAGGCAAAATGAGCTGCTTGGCATGGACCAAAAATATCTATAATTAAACCTTTTTTAAAATTAAATGAAATACATTTTTCTTCACATTATGCCAATGATGGGTTGGGAAAAAAAAAAAAAAAAGGAGAAACAAAGCAATTCCTGGCTGGTTTGAGGTGATTATTCACCTTTGAAATTTTCCAATTAGAAACGGAACTCAAAGAAAATCTCTCGTATCATGGCTTTCTATTTGATGGCCATGAATGACACCTCCAAAAGTAGCTTCCCTGTTGTATTTCCTCACTTCCCCTTATCTTATGCTTTTCAGTGCATACAACAAACAGAACATTTAGCATTCGGCCCTTACACTGTTATAAAAGATGCTTTTCTACTTCAGCACACAGAATTTAATTCACGTCATTATTCACAGTGGGTTTTTACAAGATAATCTAATGAAGCAGCAAGTAAAAGAATCTGTCCCACTATATATCACAAAGAATAATATTAACTATTATTGTTTGTGATATGTTAGGACATCATCTTCCTGGCTTATTAGGTATTGGCTGTACCTAATTCAATACCAAGCCACTGCCCTTCAGGAATTCTGCATGCTTCCTAAATTGCATCAATCAAGGTTTTTTTTAAGATTATTCCAGAAAGCAAATACACTCCGGACTATTATGGAGGCATGTGAGTGAAGGTCTAGTTGGAGTGTGGATAAATAGGTCTCTTTATAGTTTTGAAAAAAATCCCTCCCAAAGAAACAACAAAACCTAAAGAACTTCTCCCTTCCCATAATATTAATGAAAATTTTAATCATAACCCCTGGTGTTACTGTAGTGACGACTTTTCAAATTTTCAGAAATTTTGGAACAATTGCTTTGAAGTTTGAATGTCCTAAATTCTCTTAATAGATTTCAATTCTGATGCAAAGTAACCTCACTGTTTTTTCATTCAGGTCTTGTACAATGAAGAGTGAAGACAAATAAGAATGGCGAGTATTCATACATATACACAGAACACTGACTTTAGATGCCTCTTTTTACAAACTAGCAATAATATGATTTTTAGTACTGCAAAATATTATTATTTCTTCATATTTTCCTCATTAATCATGTAGATGATTTTGAATTGTTGCTCTATCCCCATGACAGCATTTTTCACCCAGTATCCAGTATCTGAATTCCATTTTGCATTAACATCTTTTCTTTCACTTTTCTGTAAAATAATAATCTCCTTTCTGTCACAACTTGTTCACACCTGCAGGGGCTGGAACTATCAAAGAACAAGGTTTTTAATACAAACCATTTCAGAATTTCAGTCCTCTTTTTGAAATCATTGCTTGACTGGGGATCACGGTATCTTATCAATAACACACCTAAAACATATTTTATTCCCCTTCTGAGGTAGCTTTAAGTGAAATTGCAGCAATCTTCTTGGACTATAGAAAGCATATTTTATCTACTAACAGTACTTGAAAGCTGGTTTATATCAACAAAGTGTTTTTACTTCTCAAAAAGTAGTCAAAAACTGGATATACAACATGGAATGCCATTGTGTTGTGATAGCTCCTGAGCAAGTGTTTATTTACTTCCAGCATATCAGTGAAAGAGAATAAATAGAAAGCAACCAGAAAGATGGAGGAAAATAGAAAAACATCGGTAAAACCCCAGAAAACTGCTCAAAATTTTATTGGGGGAGGGATAATATAGAAACTGTAATCAGCAAAAAACTACAAGGCAAGCAATCAAGGCAGATCCAAGCCCTGACACAGCAATAACCAGAAAAAATTATCTGCTGGATCTTGTAAGATCTTTTAGCTGATGAACAGACTAACTTCGTTGTGTTGCACTGAACGCAACAGGGCTCCTAGCACTGGTACTTTGAGCATGCCCAACACCAAACTGTTTCTTCACTAGAAACAAGTAGGCAATGTCTGAACTAAGCAGTGACTGAAATACAGGGCACAGATGGGACATGCTGGAAGAACCCACTATGGAAACCTAAATTACATTCATAATTTTCCTGGGAACTTAGTACATAATCATCATGCAACAGGCAGGGATAAACCTTGAGGTCAGTAGTCCAAGATCAGTTCTATAAATAGAGATTCTAGTGATGAGTACATATGCAGACATTCACCAAATTCAGAAATACTCACTTCTCTTTAATAGCTGCAAATGTGATAAAATTAACATATGAAAAATTAGTTTTATCCCCTTAGAAGTTTCCTCAAAAAATACACTGGTTGAAATTTTTCACACATTTTGATTATCCATCTTTCCTTTAAGATAATGATGAGGTTGATGATATTAATAGTAATAATAATAGTAATAATAATAGGGAGAAGGAGAAGGAGAAGGAGAAGGAGAAGGAGAAGGAGAAGGAGAAGGAGAAGGAGAAGGAGAAGGAGAAGGAGAAGGAGAAGGAGAAGGAAAAGGAAAAGGAAAAGGAAAAGGAAAAGGAAAAGGAAAAGGAAAAGGAAAAGGAAAAGGAAAAGGAAAAGGAAAAGGAAAAGGAAAACAATCCCCACAAGGAACAGAAAAAAGTCTATCCATTTTTTTTTTTGTAAATTGAGTAGTGTTTAAGGAGACTTTTGTTAAGAACTGGTATTATTAACACACTTGAAAGCCTATAGTATAGTATGTAAAGTGTTAAAACATCCTCAAGAATTACAGACTCTAAAGACCTTTTACTTCTCCCCTACTAGGCCATCAGTTCTGTCCACTAACACCAAATCAAGCCTTTTACAAACACCATAATCTTCATGTTAAAACTTGCTGGGTTTTGTTCTTGCTCAGATTGAAAAGCTTTTGCAGAAACCCATTCCTCTGATAGCTAACAACCTTTTCATTTGTTTCCGTTTGTGCCCACTTTTTCTTTGTGCCAATGCAGTCCCTTAGTTCATTCATCTCAAATGTTTACCTACTTGGTGTTATAACAGAGAGTAATACTATCTGCTCTTAGCCTTTATTTTGCTAGAATAAGAAACCAGGACCTTTAAGTCACTCTACAGAAAATAGCTTTTGCCTGCCACTTAGCCTAATATCTCTTTAGGAAAAATTCAGAGCTTTTTATGAGGCCCTAAATGCATAACCTTGCAATTCTCACTGTTAAATTCAATTCTAGTGATATTACTTCACCCCTTAGGGTGATCCCATTTTCCTCCTGTATTGCAGTCTTTCTCTTTGTTGTTAATCTCTGCAATTTCAGAGTATCAAGCCATTTTCTCACTTTCTCATAGACATGTAGGACATTCCTTTGTAGTTTCTGGCATGACTTTAAGAGACATTTATTCCTGCCAAAAGAAACATGTAGGTACTTGCTAGAATTTTGAGCAGTACTTAGATACACAACTTGGACTAAATACTGGGACTGTTGTACCTTTGGATTCTCATTATGGGCCTACCAGCTTCTCTAGGTATTTAACACATTCTTCCAGGCTGACTGGTTGCAACTTGAAATTTCTCTACAAACAAATGTTGATCTTCCACAGACCTAGACTGTGAAAGCTCAGTGATCACCCACCTATCTGAAAAGTTAATCCTGAGCATCTGGAAAATCTTCTTTGTCTGAACACTTTCTGAAAAGCCTTTTTTCTTTTTAATTATACATTCAAGTACAATACAGCAATTTTCCTTGTCTGGTGTGACCAAGTTATGAAACATGTACCAAGATTCAACATGTACTGTTTCCAAGTGATTAGCCTGTCGCATGCAGCTACCAAGAATACAAAAATTACGTCTCTCTCCAACAATGTATGTGTTCTGAAAGGAAAGCCTTTCCCTGAAGATTGCAGCAGGCAAATGGGAGGCCTACCCCAGCTACTGCTCAGAAGCAAGAGGAGCTCTGACACCATAGGGACAGAACAGAAAAGACAGCAACTTTTCCACAACTCGGTGAATGACCCTCTGCTTCCCTCTACATTCTCAAGATTTTTCTGTGAGACTAGAAATTGAGTCCTCTTGCTTTTAGGCATCAAAGTGGTACATGAGTCTTTGTCTTGCTAAATGGTTTCTAGATTTAATATGAAATAAGACTTTTTTATTTTAATCCAGCAAACATGTACTTTTGTTTATTAAGAAAGAATTTGCCTGAATGGCCTCCAAATAGAAAGATACTTAGCCTCCAAAACCCAAGGGAAAAACAGTCAAAGACTGAAACAGGAGAACTTGCATTAGTATCAATATTTTTCTTCTCAGTACTGTCCTTACTCTGATGGTCATGTTTCCATAAAAGCTCAATTATTCTTGAAGCCTGGTAAAGTCTAAACTGCCACCAAAACCTGCAACTGTGATGAAATATCTGCTTTTCACATACGTTGAATCTGCCACATGGCAAGTGATTCATATATTTTTGTTCATCATCTGTTCTTCACTTAAAGCCAAAGTGCACTGTCCAAGTGATCCTGAAAAATTGCAGTCTTGAATTTATGCCAACGTAAGAGTTTATCAGAGAGATTCCTTTAAAGGCTCACTTACAAGGTACATGAGGGGATCAGACTGATACTCTTCCTTTTGGAAAAGTGAATTTCTTTGGCTTTTCATCTGGCTGATAAACCAAAATGGTTTGAACACAGTTAGCTCTTGGACACGAAGAGATGTTACCACGGCGCTTGTGCCTGTGTCAGAGTCATGGCATTTTTCTTTCATAACAAGCCATCAGCAGCCTTCAAGGCAGGAATGAAGAACGTTTCTTCTATTTAATGCTATATCTGAGTTATTTTGTTGGCTGTGGCTTTGACTAATAGGAATTTGAGAGGATGACAGTGGTGGGAGAGGAAGAAGCATAGGTCTATTTCTTGTCTGTATTAACTATATTTAGTCTGCCACCTCATTTCGACATTTGTAATTTTATTTGTAAAATACTGGTAAAGCTACAAAATGCCTTAGATATGAAGCAGCAAGAGGGGGAAAAGTTTATTGCAAAAATTCCCATTTTCTTGTGCAATTTCCAAGGAGATTTTATTCATACACTGTGTTTATGTTTTGGGGATTTTTTCTTCTGGTAATCCAGTGCCAGTGCTCTGAATTACCAGACGTGCTTGTACTTGACCTGGATTTTATTCGTCTTTCTATTGTGTCAACCTCAGAACCTTCAAGTAATGCAGTTTTGAAAAAAACAAAACAAAAACCAAAACCAAACCATTAGCAACCAAACATACCAAACCACTCTAAGCTTTAATCTTTTCAGCTCACAAGCAAGGGACAGTTATGTCTGACCAGGGCTTCAATAGAGGTCTTCAAAGAAAGAAAAGTTAAAGGAGATATATGTCCCATCATTATGCATCCCAAAGGAAATGTTCTTTGCTCTGAAGATTCTTTCTGCAGTTTTGGCAAAAGTGCTTTTTCTCTGCCTATCTGTTTCCTCATTAAAACAAAAAATAAACCTAGTTTGCAACTGCCTCAATTTTAGTGAAAAATGAATAGATCAGATAGGTAGCATACAGAAAACAGTAAGTTAACAGTATCTACAGTAACTCTGGCTTTACCACACTTGAGAATTGCTGCATGAATTTCAGATGTCTAGTTTGACAAATGAGGTTCCCCTTGTGGCCAGTGGAAATACACAGGTTCCTCCAGATGATTCAGAACATTTTATGTGGAACTTCTCTCCCTCTTTTTTTCCAAAGATATAACATAAATGCCAACAGTAGCAATGCTCTCTGTTCGTGTATGTATCACACAGCCCATTCTTTAACAACCAGTTCCCACTGATCATCACCAGTTTAGTGGGGTAGCTTTCACAAAAGAGATGGCACCCCACTGATCAAGGAGGCTTCCTCCAGTATATCAATGAGGCAAGTCTGGAAAGGCAACTGGTCTTTGATATCACTGAAAGGAAAAGGATATTGACCTGCCACTGGCCTGGCCCTACTATGTGATTTGAAACAGAAGCAAACTGAAAAGACCTGGGCTCAATCAATCTGTTTGTGCTCCTAGCTCAAAGAAGCCTACAGCTCTGGGGAAGCTGGAAAGTTAAGAAAAACGTCTGATTAGGGCTGCAGAGACCATGAACTGGGGCCTAATTTTAAGATCAGTATATCTCAAGCAAATAAAGGGACTCCTGAGAGCCCAGAAACTTTTTTTTTTTAAATAGAACTTTTAATTTAGATGCTTACTTATGAATTTGCAGTCTACCATGAGCACATGTTTCCAAATCTGCTGGACTGCAAACTGTTTCAGCGTATCTGATTCTTTTTCTAGGGCTCCATAAGTGTGTGCAAAAGTGGATGACATAACAATTATGTTATTCAAACAAAATACTGCACTCATGTAAATGAGTTTTGCCAAGACAGTAGACAGTAGGCAGAAATTTGGAAAGCCAGAGCTTAAAATGCAACAGCACGACTCTGTCATTTATAAAAGGAAATTTTGTTTGCTATCATTATCCATGGTTACTTGCCAACAGACACTTGATAAAAATCTGAGGTACTAATGTATACATAGCTTGATTTAGAAAATTCAGCAAGTCATTAACCCTAAGCAATATATGCTTATCTTTGCTGGTGATGCTGTCAATGTTTAATTTCCTGTAGATCATAAATTCAATAGAGAATTGACAGTGCTGCCTAGAGTAAGAAGGGGAAAAATTCCTCTTTTAATATCTCATCCTATTGATTATTTCCTTTCCTAGTGAAACTCCCTTTAAGCCATTTGGACAGTAAGATCATTCCTGCAAGTGGTAAGAGACATATGATTCATGGTAGCCCTTTCAACAAAATAAATGGGGGAAAGGAGGAAAAAGGACTTTCTTTCCCTTCATTCTTCTTTCTTAGACTCCTTGAGCTTTACAGTATTTTTTTTCTCAGAAGCAAGTCCTACATTCTTCTGAAGAATTTATCTGTTTAGGAAATGCTTTTTTTTCTGAGAAATCAGTCTACTTCTTCATGATTAATTATTAATGTTGTGTTATTAATGCAACATTTTGTGTTCTTTGTTTTATTCAGACTGTTATCCAAACAATCACTTCTACACTGCCCATTTCAATGGCCCCTTAATATACAATAATATTATATAAGACCTGATCCTGTTTTCAAATAATCAGATATTTACTACAAAGATGGGGAAAAATCCAACAGATGGTGCCTGAGCAAAAGTCTATGGTGGTAAAACAGAAATCACTCCATTGACTCAACCCCCAGGAAGCATGAGCTGCAGTCTCCTATCAAACATGTGCTCCACAAAAATATTAGGGAATGGTGCATATGTCTAATGCTCTCATGCTGGAGATCTTGAAATTGGCATATGGCTTAACTTTGACAGTGGATTCAAGTTTCACACAAAGCTATTTATGTATATCCTGTAAAGTCTGGCAACTCCTGAGCAAATAGCTTTAGAGTAACTTATTTTAGACTTTTAGATTAAGCAATGTGCATCAGCCCTCTCAAATTCATATTCAACTGGGAACCGTATGGCTACTTTTAAGTTGATATATCTGTCAACAGAAAAGAAACATCAAATAAAAAATGCTGTGTTCAGAGACATCTGAAGTATTGTCACATTCCTACAGAGCCATGTTTATAAATCCATGAGTAGTTTTTATTTAGCAACATATGTAGCTTTAACATTTATATAAAACAACACTACTACTGCAGCAGTCTACTTCAGCATTCAGTACACAAAAGATCTCACAGATTTTGGAGAGGCTCTCTCATGCTAAGGCTCAGCACCACTGATGTTCAAAGGCATGCTGTTAAAGTAAAACTTACTGGACAGCAATGGTCAGCTGCTCTCCATTGGCAAGGACATGTAGCCTTATTAGTTAATGCTCTATATTCTTTTTGATTGAAATGAAAGTCTTAGCAGAAGTTCATTGAGAGGAAGTTTGGACCACTTTGTAGTTTGCTACAAAAGCCTACAATCCAATTATGCTCCTGGGGAGAAAAACATGTATTGCGAGATTCAGTGGCAGAAGAGCAATGTTTAAACAGGAACAGCGCTTACTGCCTCATCCCAGTTTGATTAACAGTTCCAAAACTTTTAGACAGGATCAAGATTTTCACTGTAGGAACAAAACTGCCATAATGATCAAGCCTGAAGATGATATCCTGCAGGGAACCCCAGATCTGCAGATCTGCCTCTGGAGCTATGTTTACCATGTACTCTACTTTTGACTAGAACCAGAGTCATCAAAACATCTTTTTAAGGTGAACGAGCACCATGCCATGACTATGTTTTGAATAGAAAATAACTGCTTCTTACAACATCAGAGCAATCACAGGATGCCTCTTGCAAATATGAGTATCATCCTGGGCAGCTTTGCATGGATCTTGCATGGGTCTACCCACTCCAGTTCTATAACTGGTATACACTAACCACATTGATTAGAAAGTGTTGACAAATAAGACTGTCATGCACAGCTAAAAAGAAAGAAAAGCTTTCAAAATATTACATCTTTTTTTTCCATCAGAACTCATAAAACCAATGTGCAACTGAACCATAGGAACATAAAGACAAAACAATCTGGCAGAAGAGAAACTTCATTGTCAGGAGAACATACTGAGAGGTTTTTTTCCCTTAAAAAATTCAACTTCAACAAGAGTTGCACCTATTTTTAAAAAGGGTAGGATTCAAGAGTCAGTCTAAAAAGGAAGAACAACATTTCAGATTTCCAAGAAGCTCTAAAACTAAAAAGGACAAACGATATTTATGTTACCAAACAGCCGAAGTCAGGAAATGAAAATCATAAATCCCATTGCTGTAATAGCTGGCCAGTAGGGGAATTATCCCACTTAGAAATGTTTCTTGTAATCAAGCATATGCTTGTTTAGGCACTGCAGATCTAGGGTCACTACTTTCAAAGAAACAATGGAGCAAAGGGACTACACTTTATGAAAACTCTCCAGCTTGGAAACAGTTGTGAAGCTGCCTGAAAATGAAGGACAGGGTATGTCAGCCAGAGAAATGTCTTTCTCTGAGGATTTTTCAGTAACAAAAAACCTTCCATACAGGACTGGAAAAAAAATTTGATTGTTTAATCCCTATTTGCCATTACTCCTATTCATCCCGCTATGGTGACGGTGGATTGTATGCACTGCCCTCCTCAGCGACTCACTACAGATGGCCAGTTGTGAAAGATCTCTGTTCACTGAGCAGGCCACACTGCCCTCTGATTCATGGATGAAGACAACAATAAGCTTAAAAATCCCAGAAGCTAGAGAAGATAACCCATAGCATGACAGAACACACAGGCAAAGATTTACTGCCACAATAGAAACATGTGCAGAAAGAGTGATAAAAATTAATGTAGGAGTGATGCTGCAGCTTGGTTTGTAAGAAAAGTCATGGCCTTCACTTTTTAAAGTGATAGATTAGGATATATCTTGCTGCATGACAATTTGTTTTGCTTGAGAGTGATTTTTTTCTCCTGCTGTTTTTAAGACAGTAAAGTATCAAAAATGGAAGTTACATCAGGAAAAAGACCTTATCACGGCTCCTACAGCACTTCTGACAAAGGGATTTTAAAGGCTAAAACAGTTCTGCAACTCTAGAAGGGATGATCTACATTAATACAGAACAGCTGAATAGCACTTGTCAAAAAACCCACAAATTCTCCATGATAGGTAATCCTATCATAGAAGGTTTTAGGACCAAAAAACCTAGCTGACCCTAACTAAAAATAACAACACTTGGCCACACCCATACAAAAGCGTATACCAGGATTATTGTGTTCTCATATTATCTGGCCATTCTGTATTTCTCTGTGCAAAAAAGCTCCTTACAAACAGCCATTTTACAGATTGTGTGACCGATGCAAGCTGAAATAAGTAAACGCAGTAATAAAATGAGGAATAGCTGTAGTCAAGAGTAAACCACTGTGTTCTAACAGAATCTGTGTGCAGTGCAATATGTTAGGTACTTGGTGGCCCACTCATCCACTTCTTTTTTTGTGTGGTTTACAAAACTGACACTTCTGTATGTAAAAAGACAAGAATTCTGTTTATCCTGTGAGGGAGAACTGCCTCTTCATAAAACTAAAGTAAAATTATCACTCATATATTTTTTTTTTTTTGTGAGTGGTTTTGCTACATCAGAGAGTGTTTTTCATCACAAAATGAATGAATGGATTTAATTTTAGTTTTATGATTTTTTGTTAATACAATCATAACTTTTAAATGTTTTTTTTCTTTTGAACAATTTTACTGCTAAATGCAATTGTTTGAACTCCTTACTTATGTGTCCAGTTATATTAGGACCAACAAGTTATATCAGTAACACAGTCATTTACAGAAAAATTAATCCTTTAAGAAGCAAATTGTTCTGAACTAATAGTTTAAAAGCTAAAAGGTTTGTAAATTACAACACACATGGGTCTCATCTAACTATCAACAAAATAGATCTGACTCACTTCTGCTTTAAGCACTTCTGGAAAACCTAGAACTCAACATGTCTACGGTTGTCTTTGCTCCATAATCACAAAGAAACAAGTGAAATAGGAACTGAATTCCATCATATCCAAGGGACGGTGAGTTCCTCCTTCAATTAAATCAGTATCGTCGTTATTAATTGAATTTGAAAAAGAAACGGTTACTCTTTCCATAAAGAATGCTGACTCTTCAGCCTACTAAAAATCCATTTTTATTTCTGAACTGTAGCACTTTCAACCCATTAACAAATTAGCATTGATTCATGGACACCGCTGAACATGAGCAAAAATTACTATATTTGAACACATTAAAAAATCAGCAAGCTATATTGCTACTATTGTGATGTTCAAATTTTTAAGAGTAGCACAAGTTATTTAAACTCTCTCTCCCCACTGCTCCCCCCATGGCTCTGTCTTCAGAATGTATGAGATCTGAAGTATGTCTGACGCTCACAAACTGCAATAAAGATGACATTATCAGATATATTCCCTGGGAGTAGATACTTGTGTCACTCACATAGATTCCAGTAAATCTATTTTTATATTTTTCTACTCTGCAAGATGGACCACTGAGCTGGAAATGTCCCTGACAGAAATGTGGGTTTCTGTCTGTATGATTAACTAAATAAATATATTAAAATATACTAAAATCCCTCCACATGTTTGGCAGGAAAAAAATAGAATCAGTGAATTCTGAGCACTCGTTTTAGGGCTTCACTAGTACAAAAATATCAGTGAAAGTCTGGCAAGGCTTTGAAAAGGAAGTCTGCTTACTGACCGCAATGGTTCTGGCTTGTCTAGACGTACTGAAAAGAGGCAAGAAACTGCAGAAATCTTTGACAGACTCAGGGACAAGCCAAGGTTTTTAGCGGACTAGTTGGAATCTCTGTTATTATAATCTCTCAGCATGCTCCCTCTATTTATCCATGGGCTTCAGGACTGCTGCACAGCTTTGACTTACTCCACAAAAGTGCCTGTGAGGCAGCAATTAAGTGACTCATGGAAAAGATCAGCACAAGATACAGAAGATACAGGTTCAAAAAGGAAAATTCTCAATCACTAAGAGAACACATCTTTTTTTATGTCTCCTGGAAGGTCAAAATGTCATTAACTAATTGCTTTTTTAAATTTTTGAGAAGATCTAAATTAAGTATTTATCTCTATCTTCACATTTTACCTTGAAACTTAGGTGTCTTTGTGACTGTGGTTGTTTATGAGACTACACCTGAACAAGCATGGCACTGTGCTCTGAAGACCAGCCATCATGAACAGTCAGAAGTGACACATCTGCAGAACATTTGCAAAAAAATGTGACCTCTGCCTCCCTGAGGCTCGTGTTTGATGGAGTTACCGAAGTACATCTTGAGAAAAAGCTACAATCTTTCAAGAACCATGTTACTCTGAGTCACCAGGGTCTGCTCTGTGAAAGGATTTTAGATCAGAACCAAGTAGTAATAGAAGACCAAGGACTAGGACTTCCGTGCTGAGAGACCAACATAGCCAGCTCCCGGATCTGCAGTCAGCCAGGACAATGTCAGCTAGCAGTAGGCCTCCCCAGCATTGACAAGAAACAGTCCTTCTCACACTAGATGACCACCTCAGGACAGGTAAATTCTGATAAACACCCTACTGGTCAGAAGGAGGCTGAGGTATGTGTCTCCTTCACTTTTAAGAGCCTCTTCCATGACCATGCTTGATGAACCACAATTGCTCTGCTTATCTGCTTTCAAAGAGCTCGTGTGCACCTCCTTTAGACATTTCTACAAGCTAAGCATTGAGCTAGAGCTCCTAGGATCTTCAAGCTTTTCTACATATATTTTACAAATTCAGTATTTACATGCTAAAAAAGGACATTTTCTCTCATGAATGGAAAAGCATCACAACAGGAACACACATTGCTTCCTGCTGCTGTATGAAATATATCCTTAAGCACTTCAATAATACATTTGGTCTAGCCATTTAATGGCTTTATGAAATCATCATAAAGGACTATTTTCACAGGAGCGATTTGAAGGCAAACTAGCTCTGGATTGTACACATTTCATAAATAATACATGTATTTTTTAAACTAAGTATGGCTGATATTGTTAGACAAATTTAATAAACCTTAATGGCCCTCATCTTGGTATTATACTGATCTCAGTCCTAAGTGAAGCAAGTTCATAACCTGCTTTGTCATTAGATTGGCATAGATTTCTGGCTACTCCTTTGCATCTTGTATTAGAAAATCTCATTGTCACGCACAAAAAAATGAAGTTTGACACCAAAATGCACCTAAGCCATTCACTCAAGAGATATTATGAAAAGCTATTAGATGCTCTTTGTACCTAATGGTTTTTATTTCATATCCAGCTTGGTCCTTTCCATTACCAAACCAAACCAAACCAAACCAAACCAAACCAAACCAAACCAAACCAAACCAAACTAAAACTAAAACTAAAACTAACAAAACCAAAAGAATAGAACCAAAACTCTGAACTTAACATCTTATTTTGAAGAAGCTGGAGTGTTGGCGCTATTTACAGTAGTAGCTCTGATCATGACTTTGCAATGAGGCCTGGAACATTTGCAAATTTCCATGGTATGTATGCTAATTGTCTGTTAAAGGCACAATAGACCTTAAGTACCTTCCCTGAATAAATAAAGAAATGCTAGATCTTTCTTTTGCTTCTCCACCCTCAAGTAATTTATTCAAATTTTAAAAGCACTTTATAATTTCAAAGTATTTAACCCTACTAATACCATAGAATATTCTCTTTAAGGTTTACGATATAAACCTTTTACTTGAAACACAGCGAATCCCAGTTAAAGTGGTACAAAGCACAAATATACAAGTTTTTCCTATCTTAAAAAGGCATTTCTGTTGAAAGACTCATCAGTCTCCATTTCACACAGTACAAGAAATTCACAGACTTTCCGACCATCGTCCCCAGTGTCATGAAGATGAGTGTGTCATTACCTATTGTGTAGAGCAAAGTTGGTTTCACTGAGAATGAAACAGAAGAACAGGGATAAGACAGTTTTAACAGGGATAAATTTACTTTCCTTTCTAGGAAGGAATCTGCTGAAAAGATAGCTGGGTGGAGCCCCTAGCTCCTCCATGCCCCAAAGTAAATTGGCCACTGCTTTTGAACACACACAAAGATCTTGAGTAGCACTTCACAATGCCATATGACGTCTTTAAACCATACAGCAATTTGTATTTGCTAGTTTAAAGGTTGGCATGTCTAAAAAAGGACAAATTAATAAATTAGTTTGTAAAACCACTGCTAAAGTAGCTATTTACTACAGTTCTGCGAAGCAGCATCTTTGCAAGCACTTAAGAAAAGTCTTCTTCCCATGATATCCATATATAACCAATTAGCCACAGTGGGAGCAATGTGCATGCCTGAAAGGAAAAAAGCCTCTAAACATGGATTTCACAGTAACAACAGCACTGCTTCAAAGTGGGCAGAAAACTGCTGAATGGATCATGGTGAATTTCTTATACCACACAAATCCAAAGTTGCTTTGCAGGGCCAGAACCCGGATGAAAACCAAAAATTATTTTCTCCAGTTTTCATGCTCAATTGAAAAGCTCATTCAGTTGTTTGACTTCTAAATGAGGTCCTATGTATGTGTGTTTTTAAATATCCTACATACAAGACATAATGAAAGACAGGGAAATCTGTCCCTTAAAAAAAACCAAACCACCTTACTGTAATGCAAAAGATTTATAATCTACTGTTAAGTAGGCAGTGATAGCAAACACTTTTCCAAGACACTTTTTCTGTGAATTCCCACAAGAACAATAACTTCTTAAGCACTCAAGACACCTTAAACACTCAAATACCAGAATGTATCACAGAACCCTTCATGTACAAACACAGGAAGAATCTCTCAATGGCACACAACAATTAGTTAATAGCCAATGGCAGAACCTAGCTGTTTCTTGCAAGACATACCAGTCAGCACTTATGTCAGTCAACTGGTACTAGATTTTATGGGAAAAAGAAAGCAGAGACAGAAAAGCTCTATTAAATCTGCTATATAGTCCTCAGAAAGTGTTAATAGGAAAATCTTCCCTTACAATTGTTTTGATCCTGAAAGAGATTAGGTAGCATGTAGGGAAAAAACCAAGGCTTCTCCTTTTCAGGGGAAGTGGGACCACTACAGCTGGACATCAGGCACAGCAGGATGTTGAAACCACTTGCACATTGAATCCCTTGCAATCCAGAGTGCAAAGCAAATGAGCTGTAGTACAGTTATTGGCAATTACTGGTGCTTCTGCATCTCAAGCGCTGCTAGCTGAAGTGCATAACAGAACAGAGTCCTTCTCAGGCCTCCTGGGAACTGAATGAATGATAGCAATTTCTAAAGGATTTTATACTCTGGCTTTGCTCCAAATTACACCAGAACTGAAACACTTCAAATAATCTTGGAAAGAAAATTCCATGTCTCTTTTGATTATTTGTTTATTGTTCACACTTATTTCTAAAGAAATCACAGTAGATTAAAAAAATTAATCAAAAGGATCTCTTCAAAACTGAGAATTAAAAAAGATGTATTCCAAAATATTAAAATGTGTTCTGTCTGACAGTCTTTTTTTATTTTTTTGAAGCAAAAATCTACTGCATTTGACCTGCTTTGTAAAGTATTTTGATTTCAACAGAGAATTTCAATTTTCCAGGAGAGCTTTCACACCTCCAAAATTTGTAGATTTCTTCCATCTGTCTTTCACTTAGCCAAGATATGCATTTAAATTTTATTCATTTTTTTCTCTTCAGCTTATTACACAACCTCTGTCATTCCGCTACTGATTCTCACTTTTCCATTCCCCACCGCCAATCTATTTATCTCTTGCCATGTGAAAGTGCATGGGTACAGGATCTGCTAGAGTTTTCAGTGTGATACCATACCTTCGCCCAACAAATACAGCAATATATGTAGCAAATTTACAGTTCTTCAAATGTCTTTTGAAGCAAATATCAGGGGTCTAGGTCTCAAATAACTCCACTGCTTTGTCAACATTGCGGCTGGCATAGTACAGGAGAAACCCCAGTGAATTAAGTTCCACATCTATTGTCCACTGCTACATCCTGCTCTCCAGCCAGGTATTTTCTATCCTTCTCTGTTATTTATCCATCTGATCAAACTCTGCCCTCAGAGATCTGTGCTTTTCGCACAACCACTGAAATAATTCTGAATAAACAATTTCTGAGGTATCCCACATCACTGCAAGTGTGCAATGATTCTTCCATGAGGGAAAGATCAGGGCACCAACTACAGAAGAACTCAGATTTTTACAAACAGCACATGCCATTTGAATGTGGCGTTCCCTGACACTAACAGGAGTTTGTGTCTCTTGGGATCTCAACCTGCTGTGGAATTGCAGGAAATTATTTCCTGCCCCATTACAAACTTGTTAAGAAGTCACAAGAAGCATATAAAGTTAAGGACACCTTTGATACACAGAAAATTAATGACTAATACATGATGAATCATAGAAATAATGGTTGGAAAAAAAAAACCTGGAGGTCATCTAGTTTAACCTCCCACTCATAGCAAGGACTATCACTAACAGGATAATGTCAGCTGTGACTGGGCTTGGCTAACTCCAGAAAAGCTCCAGGGTCTGGCAAAATTAAAAAAAAAAAATAAATTGCCAGATGACAAAACCTCCAGACAATTCAAAGTTTAAAAAAGGACAAAATATAGAGCATAATAGCATTCATGACAAATATACAATCACACTTGAAACAGCACTGCCAACATTTAAAATTAGGCTACTTGATCACCAGCAAACCTGAAACCCAGCTGTCCAAAAAACAACATGATTCTAAAACATCTAACATGAGGAAATGTCACAGAGGAAGGTGGAATGTGTCCAAGAAAATAACAAAAGCTGTGAGGAGACTGGGTGGCTTAGGTTATGGAAAGATGATACATACCTCTTTTTATCTGGGTCGCCAGTTTAAGATCATGAGTATAAATGCATTCCTCACTGTGGAATAAAGATGTGAGAAAACAATCTCAAAATAGGGCAAGCAGACCTTCCTTTCTTTTTGCCTACCTTCAGAAATAATCCACTCATGGAATTCACTCCTTTATAGGTACGCAAGTGCTTTGTGCATGCAACCAAGATATCAAAAAGTTCAGTCTGGAGTTACATCTTCCTTAAATCTTCCTGGAAAATACTTCTCCTGGAAATAAAAGGAACTCTCTACATCTGTATCTCAATCCACAGAAGGTGATCCAGATGGAAGAAGGAAAGACAGCAAGAACAGGATTTCTAACTTGTCACGTGTCTTCTCTTTGCTGTGAGATCCTGCATATGCAATTGTTCTTAGGCACAATTCTCTTGTAAGATGTTCAGTGCATTTCAGGGATGTTTTATTTGTCCACAGATTTATCTGCAGGAGGGTAGTAAAAAAAACCCAGAAGAAAGATGTCTGGTGGCTACAGATACTCTTAGAAAAATTCTATAGGTAGTTGGTGGATGTACATTTGTCAGTGAATTGTAGATCCAGTGTAGAAAAACTTTCCATGAGAAAGTGCAGGTGCATTTAGAAGTTTTAAAGTTAGAAAAAAAAAAGAACTTATTAAAAAAAAATTAAAATATACTGATAATAATTTTTTTATTTAAAGAAGGATCTAAGTGTTGCATCTTGCAACAGATGTGAACCAGAGGTCTATGCAAGCATTAGGAGACTGGAGGTTCTTCAATAAATACTACAATGGACACTGAACTTTGCAGGATCTGTTCCATTCCAAAGCCTTCAAAATTCCTTTTATTTAGTTCTGTTCCTCCTCTTTGGTTCACAGTCCTGATGAGAAATACTCAAAGCTTTACATCAACCTTTGTCCTAGAATCCCAGCTCATCAGCAATATTAAAAAGAATTGGTGGCCTCCCCATTTCTTAGCAGGCAGCAGCGTCTTCTCCTGGTTTGGCATTACATGGCCTTTAGGATTACAGCTTATTCAGAGGACCACTCTCGTGAGCACAGGGTAACACATACCCACTAGGCTGCAAAGACAATTTATTTCACTAGGGCCACAAAGCACCAGCAAAACATGCCTGGATGAAAGCTTGTAAGGCAGTTGGTGATCCTACCCTATCCCTACCCTATCAATAGATCAAAGATCTCTGCTTTCATGGCAAAAAACTGAAAAAAACCAAAATACAATCCAGCATGTTTCTAATAAAAATAAAGTATTTTTAAGAAAGTAAATAGAACTAACTTTCAAATAGCAAAACAGAATCTAATAACATCATATGCGATCGTCTCGAATGTTTTAGCACATAGGGTGTTCTGTCATTTTTCACAGCATTTTAAAAGGTATTCCATTTTCTTCTGGTTAGAATAGAAATATAAATCACAGATCTGGGAAGTGTGGATTGTATTATATCTGCAAGAATTCAGCCATGCTCTTCTGAATCATCTCGCAGATACAAAAGAAAAAACTTTCAAATATATATATATTAAATCATCCTTACAAAATGTTAATGTTAACCAATGTAAATTAAGAACTTTTCTGAAAACACTGAATTGTAATGATATTTCATTTATATCTACAGATGAAATGCTTTCCTCCTCTCTAACATTAAGTGTCATTATGCCTGATTATATTTTCAGATTTATCCCTCTCTTTTGTTCCCCTATTGGACTGTCTGTTTTATAAACAGCTTTAAGCAAAAACAGTTACCATTTCCATCACATGGGCACTCATCTCACTTAATTGTGTTGAGCTCAAACATTTCTGGGATGACTAAAATGTATATGGCTTTGCTTAGCAATGCAAACTTACTTGATCCGCTTGAGCACACCCCAAGACACAATAGTGTTTTTGTTCTGTGCTTTTAACGAAGACAAAAAATTAGACGGATTTAGGTCAAAGAAAAAAGAGTGTGCTAAAATGCTGCAGAGTTAAAATTCAGCTGCAAGAGTAGCAACATGTTCTAATTAATTATAAACTTCATGAATACTGATTCAAAGATAATGCAAGTCACCACAGCATTTGCAATATTTTTCTTCAAAATAGTACCTCACTATTCTTGGTTCCTAATGCCACAGTGAAAGTTCCTGTTTATCTCGCCTCCCTAATTTTTTCATTTTCTCTTTGCCACAGTAAGAAGGGAAATTTTCACTGCAGTACTGTGAATATGTCCCATTTTCTGCTAGTCACAATGAAGCTGACTTCAGATATCAGGGGCCTTAAACTGAAAATATTTATCCACTTCCTGTTCGATTACTACTCATACTACTATAGCATACATTCCAAAGTATTTGAACAAGAGAGAATCACTGCACATGCCAACTTTTATACTGGTTCTCCCACAGAACATTTTCCTATTCAAAATTAGTTAGCCAATGACAAGTCTCCACATTCCATCATGAAAACTTCTGTTACATATAACCATACAAAGTGTAAACTGAAAATATTTGCCTGACCTTTGGATTTGGGAATTTTTTGAGAGAAGGGAGATACATCAGAGAGAGAGAGAGAGAGAGAGAGAGAGAGAGAGAGAGAGAAAGGGAGAAAGTGGAAAGCAAAAGAAGAGTAAGAGAACATTGATTGAGGAAAAGTGTTTATTCAGAAGATTTTTCATGGAAAAATATCAGGAGTATTGTTTTCAAAAAGAAAATCAAAAAGGCATTATGGAAATGGAAAAGATCTTCATGCTTTGTGTGATACCTGTGAATCATACATCCTCCAGGCATGACTCTGGGCAGCCAGGTTGCCAGCAATTGGCACATGAAACAGAACAGGAGGTAATGAGCTGCATGGCATGTCAGCTTAGCAGGTAGCATGGAGTTACCGCCCTGCTGTGGCCACAAGCAGGCAGCTGGAGAGGCAGGAGGGAGAGCACACCAAAACAAGAGGAGCCATGAGCAAGGCTTGAGCTCTAGGGAAAACCACAGGAGGGAGCAGCTATTGGTGGAACAAGGGCTGGGATGCGCTGCCTTCGCCAGGGCAAGGATGACTGTGCTATAGAGGAGACACTTTCTCTCTGCTCCTGGTGAAGTGGTGAGTGCCGCAAAACCAAAACTCTTTACCCTCATTACCCAAATGCACTGAAAGAGTGCAGAACTTATTCCAATCAGTCAATGAAAACATGACTCCTGTAATGTTCCAACCATAGCTTAGACTGTACCCAACCTGTAATTCCATGTTCTACAAATAGGAAATACATAGAAAACACAACATACTTTATTCAAGCACATTGAACATTTAGAGAAAAAGAAAAACAAAAAAAGAATTCAATGTTGTTCTCCTCTCTCTTCCAAGATACTCTTCAGATCTCCAAAGACTCTCTCATGTGTGACCTCAAGGACTGCAGCATGTTCCTAATCAATCCAGCTGACAATGTTAATTTCTGGACAAATCAAAAGACAGATAGATTTCATGTTATGCTGTACACCTAGCAAATTGAGTTGCTAGTGGTTACAGTAAAAGTACTAAATCCATGAGATGGGAAGGCATTGTTATTAACTACACTGCACTGTGGTGCTCCTGAGTTTCAAAAGTGTCACTGATGAGTTAAGAGTTTCTCAGAATGGCAGAAAAAGAAGTGCTCCAAATTAGTATAAAAAGCATCAGGAAGCAAAAAGATAGGGGATGAAGGATTAAAGGGGGACTATGGTTAATGCTCAGTCATTCATTTCAGCAGATTGCTAAGGTTTCAGAAAAAGGATGGTATTGAAACTCCTAAATCAGTCAACAACTCTACCCAATAATACATATCACAGAGGCTTCCTTCAAGAAAATGCCATGCTTTCTATGTCATTTAAAGCACAGGACATCAGTAATAACTTGAGCACAGCAGGAAGGAAAAATGAATTTAATAAAGCTTATGTCAGAGCTTCAAACAACTATTTAATAGTTAACTTTTGTACTCAAACAGGATGCCAACTTCCTCTTAAAAGTCTTAGCTCCAGTATACAGTTTTCAGTATTTCTGACAAGAAGGTGAAAAAAGGGAAGAAGAAAATCAAACTGAAATGACATAAAACCAGTAAACCTCTATGGCTGCATTTTTCAGGGGAGTCAATTTAGACCAGCACAGAGGTGTTATTAGCCAGCCACATGAACAAGGTTAGTGAATCAGCTCATTTATCCTCACATTGTTCTACCCTATGGTTCACCTAAAATACTGTTTCCAGGATGAATCATTCAACCTAAAGTAGTGCTTCATAGTACTTAATAATTAGCATAATTAGCAAAAGTTGATTCTTATCCAACAAACCCACCCTAGGTAACTGATATTGTCACTGCATCCAATAAAGCAATAAAAGCAGCATTACACAAAAAAATAATTCATAAAAAAATTTTAAGAGAAAGACACTCTATGTTTTTACACTTTATCTCAAATACAGTACTCACTCGGACCTGATATCCTGTTATATTAACCTGCTGTACAGTGCAAAACTTCTTTGAAGTCACCAGAATGATATCTGGTAGCACAAGACTAATACAGTAGGAAGACAGGTTGTGAAACCTCAGGTGTGGTACCAGAAATTGAATAAAACTGACCAGAAATTGAATAAAACTGAATGTTCTTAAGTACCCTAAAAGGCACACCGAATAGGTCTTCTTGAACTGTCAGTAAAATCTAGTCTTAGCATCCCTATTACTGAATTGGTCTACTGAGTCAAATGTAAACTGAAAGAAAGCATGCTGGCATGAGTTATTCACAGTCAGAGTGGTGTCCTAATATACTCTGCATCTATTACACTGCCTAAAGGTTTGGGAAATGTAGATATGAAGAACATCTATTTCTCCTTTGAACAGAGAGTGGAACTAAGTTCAGGACAGAATAATACCTACTAGGACATACAAAGAGAAAATCTCTATTATTAAGCAAATAAGAACAGAAAGAGAAAGAAGAGAAAGCCCTTGATGCAGAATTGCAGAAGGGTTAGTTTGGGAAGAGAAAACATAACTTATATTTACGTTCAGTCAAATTAGACTCTTCTTGGATGTTAAAAATTAGAAGTATATGAGCAGAAAAAATGTTATTCAAACCAATGAATCATTTTAAAATGTTACTTAGTGAAAAAACAATAATGATTTTCATAACCAGCTTTCTTCTGACAGAAGCAGTCAACAGGACACATACTTAGCAACTTGACTGACAGTTCAGGACTAGACATTCAGCTTCAGTGCCTCAAAAACATGAGCTATCTCGATTACATAGGATTGAACACGTGAAAGTTTAATGTTCCAATGTAATGCAAAAAAACCCCCAAAAACCTTACCCAAACAAATGAAGCATCAGAACCTGTTATATCTTCTACAAGTCACTTCAAAACATACTTAATCAGATGTTTGGCTCAGCTGTGTTCTGCTTGATGATACATATTACCCTTCAAAGACTTCAAGACAAAAGCTTTAACCCTTCCCTCCAAAAAAACGTTTAAAAACTTATAATGTTATGTATGTACACTACCTCAAGGTGCAAAAGTATTCATTAGCCTTGAATTTACAACAGATTTTTTTTACAAAATTCTATGAAGGGACAAACAGAAACATTTATAGGTAATAAATTAAGTAAGTATGTGTGTGTTATTTTATTCTTATAAGTTTATTTTACCAGGTAGAACAATTTCATGGTTCTTATGACCTAAAATGAAAATTAAATGTGAAAGCACCAAATGAGAACCAATAGGAATTTAATTGAGAGATGCTGAATAATAATGATTGAGCATTAATTTTCTGAAGACAATTCACTATTTTAAAAGATTATGCTGAATGTGTTGGAAGATAAAACACTATAATGCAAATGTAGAACTGATACTGCCTTTCTTCATTAATTTCACCATTCTGTTTTGTTTTCCTGGTTTCTTAAACTAACTATAAATACTTATACCGGTGTTGATAACTACTTTTTATCACATAATTCAAGCCACTCCCCCTAAAAATACATCATCGAATCATAGAATTATTTAGGTTGGAAAAGTCCCTCAAGATGATAGAGTCCAACCATTAACCTAATACTGCCAAGTCCATCCCTAAGCAGTGTCCCTCAGTGTCACATTAACACAATGTTTAAATACCTCCAGGGATGGTGACTCAACCACTTCCCTGGGCAGCCTGTTCCTTAGTGCTTGAGAACCCTGTCAGTCAAGAAAATGCCAATTACTATTTTATTGCTAGAAAACTAAGATATGATGCTCATACAAAAACCTGCCTGTGAGAAGGGTTGAGCTCAGACCAGCAATCACATCTGCCAAAATTCAGGGTCTGAACTGTGAAACCATCTCTGGTTATTTATGACATCTCCCCGACGCACTCTCCCTCTAATAAAGAAGCAGCAGCACTGCCACTATCATAATTTACTTCTAAGGATTTCTAATGTTGAAACGTGAATCATGTAGAACTTCTCTACAGGTGGGAAGGTTTAATGCTCAGAATGGTTAATGTTAATTGGAATTGTCAATGACCTTAATTCAGTGAATCTTGGAACTGCTGACTGAAGTGCCCCACTTGATTGAAATACATGCATTAGTTGTTTGGCCTACAGTCAGCCTTCCCTTTAGCTGAAATCAATTTGGAAGAGGAAAAAAAAAATCTTAAGATGCCCACTGACTTTGTTCATACCTACATACAAACACACACAGGTTTCAGAGGAGACGCGCTAGATCCCAAATCAGAGCAGAATTTGCTCAACAGGGAGTCTTAAATGAGAAAGGTGGATTCATAACTCAAAATGTTGGCATACTCCTGATGTCACCTGAAAGTTTGCAATTGCTGCCATAAATGCTGACCAGCAGTCTTGTTTTACAGTGAAACTCCTTGCCTAGGTAAGGATCAACATGTGGCAGAAATCACTACTCTTTTTTCATGTCAGTGCTTCAGTGTAGCAGCACCGCCATCCAAACATTTCTGTAGGATAGAGGACTAGAGGATCCTCTCAAAAGTAGGGAGATTTCAGGAAATTTCAAGGGGAATAAAAAATTACTTCAAAGAGATCCCATCTTATAATCTGAAAACACAGGGAGAGAGAAGTGAGCCATATGAACTCTGACTTTACTGTTCTCTTTTTATTCTAGCATTACATATTGATGCTCAAAGAGAGGCCTCTCAGAACTGGTAAGGGATATTGGCCAGGAACAGTTCACTGATTTAATAGCTTACAGAAATCACTTTCATGAAAATCTAATGGGTTATTAAAGGACTACCCTGGAGGGAAGTATCTGTCTCCTGAAGGTTTTCCTGGGTCTGTTTCTGCAGAATCAATCTACAGAGCGTGATTTCATACCAGCTGAGAGCAAGTTTGACTCCTTACTTTTATGTCCAGCTTTTTATGAAAGCTCACCAGAGTGAGCCCTGATCTTAGCCTTTGACATATGAAGAGATTTCAAGTCTTAAGCTCCTTTGAAAAATGGACCACACACACTTAAACTCTCTAACACACACACACACACACACACGCATACCTCAACAGATTAACAACTTGCACAAGATTATAAACTTGCTGAAACTTCAAGCCTATTTGATGGTAAAATTCGCATGGCAAAAAGAAAGGTAGAAAAAGTCACTACCAAACAAACAAATCTGTAAGTCTCTATTTTAAGAAGATGCAAATGTTTGCATCACTCTCCATACCTCCATTGTCATACTGTTCCCAGATAATGCAGATTTACTCCCAAATGTGATTTCATTGAGGAACTCAGAGTAGCTGATTAACATTTAAGGGAAAAGATTAATAACCTGAAGAGAAGCCATTCCAGATGAGCAATCTCATCTTTCATCTTTCTCCAGATACTTTTGCTCACATAACTAATAAGAGTTTATAAAAAATAACAAGACTACTCCATGGTGTTTGGTTATTATCAGATTATCATACTCCAAGAGCATTTTGTGGACAAGGTGATATGGTCTTTTTTCATAATTTGAATGGAATTTCCATGTGCTAATAACACAATATATGAATTTGAAGTCTCTAATTATTTCTGTACAATTTAACAGCCATTTACAAAGCACACACAAATTCTGACACAGACTACCATATCAAACATTTCCCATTTTCCAGTTACTAGACATCTGACCTCTTAAGACAATGACAATCACATGAGAAATATTTTCATGTTCCTGAAGGAAAAAAAAGAGGAAAAGAAAACTCACAGACCTTTTCAGACTTAGCACTTGCCATACTCAAACATTGCAGATAGTGGGTCTGGGCATGCCACCATCCTGAACACCTACAAAAAATAGTTGGGGGCCTGCCCTGGCAAAATTCAACATGAATTAATAAATTCAGTACAAAGGCTTGGGGTCTTTTGGTCTGTGTTTTGAAAAAAAAAAATCTAGGCAGTTGTAAATTAGACATTCTAATGTTTGCTTCTGAGTAAAACTAGCTGTATTTCTACTGAAAAGTTTAAATACCCACATGTTGCATAAGCACGATTTTCACTTCAGGTTAAACTGCTTGTCGGGGTGGTGGTTTGCTTTCCTTTGTAGATTTTCATTTTCTGAACAAAATCCTTTTGTGTGGTCTCTTCTTGTCCAGCTGTCTGTATCGTTCTACCCACACAGTTCTCCATAAAGATCCTAATATAAATTGTCCCTCTTGGTTAGTCACGAGAACCTCAAGCAGGGTGATTGTGCACAAATCTGAGTGAATACAAGTAGGAGAAAGGGAAATTATCTCCAAATGCTGCTGGGCAGTAAATAAAAGTGAATCAGTGCTCCCCTCTCTGACAGTATGCCCTCAACACAAAACCTCTTGCAACATCCATGTAAATGTTCCTGTTACTTTTGCTGGCTGTGGTCTTCTGAGTTGAACTGCCTGTCTCTTTACAGGGCTTTATACTGGTATTCTTTGCCATCAGTGTGAACAGAACGAGCTCAAAGAATTGGACTCTTGAGAGGTCTCACTCTTTACCTACTGTGCAAGCAGATGCTACAGACAGGCACATGGACAACTGCAGCACCTCACTTCAAACATCCCATTTCTCACTCATAAATATAAGACTGACTCAGAAACACAGACCCATTTCTGGATGATTGGTTTTAGGAGAAATGCAGCTTCAGTGAGCCCTGTGAAAATGTAGTAGCATGGGAAATAGAGCTCCCAGGGGAAAGCGGTGTAAGATCACTATTGTCTCTAGATGTGTCAACAAAAAAACTTATGATTTTGAGCTACTTAAGGAATATATTTGATTGTATAATAACTTGGCATGTTTATTCAACTGCTAATATGATTTGGCTCTGATGAAGCAGCTCTCTGTGTTTTTCAATTATTTTTTTCTGTTGCTATTCCCCAATAATTTTATGATGAATACATGGATGCCTAGATAACAAAATAAAATTGTTTACCAGTGAGTTGTTACTGTTAATTATTTTTCACTGATCCCTAAGGAGGGATGCCTGGGGGTGTGTAAGATCATAGCTGAAAACTATTGTGATCCATGTAACAATTACTATTTTTGTTCCTACAGAAATATGTCTTAAGTCTTTGCAGGACAAATTAAAAGACTTCATTTACTGGGGGCTATCATCCTCTTAAAACTGGGGGTAACTTGATCCATACAGTAACTGAATGGTCCTCTGGAAGTTCCCAGCTCTCTTCACTGACTAACAGATGTGCTCAAGGGAGTTGCTCAAGAGTTTAAAGGGAAATGCATGATACTTACAATCAATGGTTCTTTGAAGAGGCTTCCCATCCTAAGATGCATATCTCATTGAGACTAAAAGAAGCCTTATTGTGATAGATGTTGATTCACAAATTAATAGTGCAGTAGTTGCTTCAGGGCTTAGGTACATCAGTTCAGGGTGGGTTATCAAAAGGGCAAGACTGAGATCCTCAAGGTACTGATGTGAGGATTCACAGAATATATTGTGGGAGTTTGGTGCCTGTGAGAGACTGGGTCCTGTACGTATCTCTTTGAGGTTGCGCTAAATGGGCAAAGATACGAATTTCTCACACAGGTTTTGTTCAACGCAGATTCACACATAGATTTCTGTAGGCATTATGTTAATCAAAACAAGCAGTGTATTTTGTATCAGAAGATTCAGAATTAGTCAATATTGCTGCTTGGACATTAGTCTCAGAATGGCTGTTTGACTGCCGATGGCACATCCTTTGTGAAAACGATGCTAGGAACTCTGCCTTACGTGGGAGGAACACAGGGAGAGAGCGAGGGTATGAAAGGCAATAGCCTTCTCAGTGCCCCATGTCCCAAGCTACCAATTTTTAAGACCTAAGTTTGGGTTGTTCAAGTTTTTTACACTTGCTTTAGAATATTACTTTTCTTTTAAAAGAAGGAGAAATGTGTTCTCTTTCCCTAAGTATTTTCCCCCCTAATTCCCAGAGATGCTGAACACCAGGCAGGAAATGGATGCTGAGCAGTATAAAGCAAAGTCTCTGGAAAGAAGGAGCCTGGGGTGCACACATGCAGGCACACATGAAATTTGAACCAATAGTTATCAGTAAATCTGCTTTATGCATATATATTTTGATTAGATATTTAATTGCAAATATGGTTTTAAAATGGGAATGAGAAGCTGCACTCACTTTAGCTGCAGCAAGGAAAATCTTGCCCAGTGTTTGTCAGCTCAGTAAATATTTTCTTGTGGAACTAACAGTATATGCTTTGGAGTGCTAATATGCTCTCTCAATTATTTCCTTCGTCCTAGTTCTATTGACAGTAAGATTTGTATAGTACTGTCATACCCCAACCATCATTATGCAAATAATTTTTACACAGCCCCTACCTTAAAAATAGTAAGTTATCTCAATATATGCAGATACAGCTTCTTTGCTAGTTATCGTGCCACAGATAAAAGACAATTAATATTTTTTTTTAATTAGTAAGCAGCAAATGGAGTTTTAGCTGCAATTTTTTTTCTGTCTACATCCAAGTGGGTATTCACAATGAAAACAAGCATCAAAACAAGGTTATGTAAGCTATCAGCAGTTCTCACTTATGAACCCCTTGGCTTCTTGAAGGATTAGTTGCCAGAAAAAATGCAAACAGAAATGTAGACTCCGAACTTCAATATTTATACAACTATGGCATTATTCAAACAGAGACAGATCTTGGTAATTGTTTTAAGTTGTTGTCCTAGATTTCTTACATTCTTATGAATTTGACAGGAATTTGGGCTGGGAAAGGCTTAAAGGATTAGGAAGACAGTTACAGAAAGGCAATACCTTCATCTTCATTGAAATGGCTTGCAAGGTGTTGTTTCCTTATAGTAAAGTTGACACTTTCAGTGACCAAAGAAACTGCAGTACGTTAAACTATAAAAGAGCTGTGAAAAGTTGAACCTTCTTTATGTCCAGGTGCAATTCAAGGGAAAAAATGTAACACTCAGAGTCTAACTAAATAAATAGCATGGCAAGAACATTTGGTCCTAACTATGAACTAAGAGGCAGATAAAATTGCCACCACTGCAGCTGTGTAGAGACATGCTTGCACAACTAGAGTCAGATTGTTTCCCTAAACAAAATCTGCAGTTGAATCACACAGGCACTGCAGGTAAGTGTGGCAGTGTATGTGGCAAAACCCACAGCCCCACAGGCTCAAGATAGGGGGGCACAGCCTGAGGTTGCCACCGTCTGAGTCATACTCCTGCTCAGGGTGAGCTTTTTGGTTCACCCCCAGCGTCCCTTGCACCGTCGTTTACATGTTTCAGTTCATTGGTTAGTTGCCACATTACTTCATGTTCTGTAAAAGGTTATGTCCTGGAAACTTCGTTGCAGTTCGGTTCTCTATTGGTTACACGCTAATCCCTGTACCCCAATTGGTTACTTTCCCTTGCTTGTATCCCTATAAATCCCCTGCTTTCCCTGGGTCTGAGCCTTTGTTTGCTGAAGCCTTCAGCTCTCCCGGATCCCTGCGCTGCCTCTCCTGGACCCTGGACCCTCTCCTGCCTTCCCCGCTGCTTCTCCCGGGAAATAAAAGAGCTGGAAATCACACCAGGGCCCTTCTCTCTGTCCTTTATTCTCACCTGCGCCCACGACATGGGCCCGGGGCTCTCTCTCTCACAGAGGAGTCAGCACTAAAAGAGCTGCCGGAGGACACCCTGTGTTTGGGGATACTGCGAGCTGCACCCCCTAGGAAACCAGGGTCACTCCCAGAATAACACTGAGTGGCCTCGAGCAGGCCCCCGGAGCCAGCGTTAGGTAAGTGTGAAAAATCTCCTTCCTGATGATGATGAAACAGAAAGGAATGAAAGCCTGGCAGGAGAAGGAGAGAGCTAGGAGTAGATGCCCTGCTGAATAGCTTCAAAATTAAATATGAAAGGAAAAACAATAACAAAATATTCTGAGCAGGGAGTGCTTTCTTGCAAGTCTGAAAGTCTAATTCACTAAAGCACAAAAAAGCCTTCTGACAAAAAGTCTTGTGCTGGCATTCTCCAAGTAGGCAAGATTGTGAGAGTTACTGGGAAACCATATGGGTGAGATTCTACAGCTCACAAGGTGAAAAACCACACTTGGCATGGAGCACTTTGTGTGGCTTTCTGGAAGACTGTAGTACAAGGACAAGTGCAGACACAAGAATACTTAGCCTTTCATGTCCTGCTCCCTCCTTGCTCTTTTTTGTGTTTGTCAAATTTGTAGAATTTTTGACAAAAGAAGGAAATGTTATTAAGTTATGCGAATTTCTGTGTTTATTCTTCCTCAGTTTTTTCCACAATTTCTTAGAAAAACCAAATGCAATGAAGATCTGTTTCTTGTATTTCCTGGGCAACATCATCAAGTCTTCAACTCGTTAAGTCTGAAGCAGAGAATACCTGCCCAGAGTAACTGAAATGTTGCCACCTGTTTGCATTGCACAACTGGTGCTACGCATAAAATGTCATCTGAAGGTACCTGAAAGAAGCACTGCTGTTAAATCAGAGGTGGTTTTTCACATCTTACTAATCAATGGAGGAGGAATGAGACACACAATGCTTATGAGGAAAAATAAAAAAAATTACTCTCTCAAAAGAAAAAAATAAAGGAACTTCCTAATCTATGCATCAAATAACCCCACAAATTATTTGATCAGAAACTTTTCCTACTACCAAATAATATTGGGTAGAACTAAAGACTTAAAATATGCAGACCTGGAAATTCAGACCATCTCCAGGTTTGATGTGACTTTTTCTGTATTAATCAAGCATATATTTGGGACAGCAGCAGTTTTCCTGATTTATGAAACTGAGGGTTTGGTCCACTGGTTTCAGAAGGAATTGATGGCAGCTGAGCAATGCTCAACAACCTGCAAAACTGAGCTTTCAGAGAAGTATTGAAATATACACCAGTAAGGATGATTTTTCACATTGCCAAGTATCCTCTATCTGTAATCTTTGCAAGCCTGAGGCTGTTCTCATTCTGGTTACAAAAGTGTTTTCCAACTGGATGGCATTCTGAAGTCAGGTTCACAGAAAGGGGAGCAAAGGTTGGTCACTGAACCACAAATATGGCTTCTAGGAATCAAATCCCACAGCATGAGCCTGAGTTTCAAAGTGCAATTTTTTCATGGATAACTAGCTTTAAGGGCTTTTTATGAAGAGCACTTTCACTGGATCAAAGCATGGGACCATTCCCAGTTCTAACTTATCCTCTGTTCTTAATTTCTTGAAGTACTGAAAACAGAAATGTGGAGTCAAGGGTGTCCTGCAAAAGCCAGTGCTTTCTAATGAGGAATAATATTTATGTTTAATCTAAAGTTATGCTGAAAGAATTGAGCAAACTGCTATAGGAAATGTATCAAGAATAGCTATATATATCTAACGAGAATCAAACACTTTGATGACTTTAACTTGAATCTATATGTAAATTTTGCATAGCTTGCACATAAACAACCATCTGTGGTCATTTTTGACAATGGCTTTCTTAAACAACAAAACACATCAGATCCAAGACAGAATACCCCAAAACAGACTATAGTTAGCTGCTGGGATTAAATGGTCACTTTCTGAAACAAGCACTTAGTCTTCAGGAAGGTACAGTATTATATTTCCTTAAAGACATTCATTCAACAAAAAATGCTATAACCTTTGAGTTAACTAACAAAACCGGTGAGGTACAAAAATCAATATTTATACACTGAAACTGAAAACTCAAGGGTTTCTACTGTGCTGAACAGCAGAATATAGGTCCTTTTTATAAACAATCCCTACTGAAAAAATGACAGCTCTGGCACAACTCACAGCAGGAAGGGGGAGAGGTAAGACACATTTTTTTTGTTGTGGAAAAATGTAGTCCTGCTTTGAAGAATGCATGTCAGAGAGATCATCCTTTGAACTTGCTGTAACAGAGCTATTTAAAATATTTCTGTGTAGCGAGAGACCTTGTGGTGGAATATGTTAAAGTGTTCAAAATGGTGAAACAAATAAGAGGGATTTCAACACTGAGCTTACCCACAGAGTAAGAAACCCTAGTGCTTCTGAATGTTAGCTATTGGGGTGGATTTCGAAGGAAATATAACAGCTAGAATGAATCATGTTGAATGGCAATATGCTAGTAAAGTTTTATATTTTATCCCACGGGTTAAAATTTCAGTAAAAAGGAAACCAAATATTACTTTAAAATTTTCAGATGAGATTAGGCAGAACCAGATGAGACTAGCAGACTACCATGACTCATAATAAAACACCAGTAAAGCTGTCTATGAGAAGGCCTACAATGAAAATGAAAACCACAGAAAACTGCAACTACATTGGGGCTTGAATAAGGAATTTGAAACCTGAGTCTCTACACAGGATACACAAGTGCATTTCCACACAATGTCATACAGAGAAATAAAGCACACAGTAACTACACACATATGTGCATTTCTCAAGGTTGAGTTTTGTGAAAACTGTGACTATCTAGGCAGATAGCAGATTGAAAAAAATCTCAGTTGTAACTAAGCACTTAACAAATACTGGCCTGGAATAGTCCTCCTCATAATAAATCTCACAAGAGCAAGACCAGGAGGAAAAAATTCTTTAAGCATCTCTATGAGGCACTCGTATTCATTAAATCCCCAATTCGTATGAATGTGACTACTCAACTTACTCTCCAGCCAGCAGAAAATATGCTTCAAATATTAGAGGGAATCTATAGGAGCTCAGGCAGGATAGCAGCTCTCCTTGAAAGAAATGCTAATGAAAATATATTGATGTGTCTTCTATACTCTACCATACAAAACTGTATTCTTATACCAAAAGAAGAGGTACATTGCATATTACATTGCATATTACACAACAAATATTTGAGACCAGGTTGGGTCTCAAATTACACCTACTCAGTCTAGGTATAATTTGCAGCAGCATGTGTAAATAACTATAATAATCAACTAGGAAAATGCAACTAGACTTTTTGAGGGATCCCTCTGCATTTCCTTCTACTATTTCTGCTTGAGAGCTACTTTATTAAGAATGAGATCTTAGCCTTTTTCTTAGAGCTTATTCCAGCCTGTAGTCCAGCTCTTTAGCCTGAAAATTTGCAGTGCAACAAAGTGACAGAGCTTTAATAGAGGACTGTTCACTTGGCACCTTCAAAGGATTACCAAAAAACAGTAACTTCAAAATTGGTACTGGGTGAGACATTGTGCCTAAAAAACAAGTACTGTAGGATCCCTTCAGAGTCACATGACAGTACTTTTTGGTTTTTCGCCATCCAACTTTTAGGTCATATGACATAAAAAATAGTTAACTTTTTTTTTTTTTTTTAACAAGCTCTGTCTTCTTTTCCGTTTCAAACACCATATAAATTCTAAGTTCTTGTATTTTTTTCATATATCTGTCTGTACGAATACATATATAACAGCTTAGTAAGGCTCTCATTCTGTGAACCCCTGCTGCCTGCTGGCATAGCGTTCTACTACACTCAAAATGCTTTTTTCCCCTTATTGTTTTCAAGTATTGTATTTCATTCAGCTTTCTGTTACAGCTACAGATAAGATCCAAGGAACTTTTGGTGTCTACTAACAGGTGCCCAGAAAGATGTGTACCTGGGGTGTTAGCTGCTCATCCTTCTTATATTGATCATGTGATGCTATGACAATATTCTGCCACATCCTGCTTATGTGGTGCTATGGCACGAGATTGAACAGTGTTTCAGAAATTCATTTCAACAGAAAAATACTTTGGTGATAAGTACTCCATGCCCATCTCCACCTGCTTTTTTTCACCACACTCTGGCAGAAAAACTTGCTGCCCATGAAAAAGTCTGACCAAAAAGCTTATCCAGGGTTAGTCAAAGCTGGAAAACTTGCACTTGGAAGTAACAGTTTTTCCTACATATGATTTGAAATGTTTTTACTCCCATTTATTTCTCTGGATTGACTAGATCTTCTGTGACGCTGTTTGCCATCAGATTCCCATGATCCACTGGAAAAGGGAAAAGGCTTCTCCTTATACCAGGGGACACTGTTTGGTCAAGAAGTCAAGTTCATAGAAAGATATTAGCTCTCAACTTAAGGCCATGGAAATGAGATGCCATGGAAATATCTCCAAGCTGTCACATTTTAGATTGCTTGTATATATGGTCTTTTGTGCTGATGAGGCAAACAGGACAAACAAGAATGGAATGCATCTTTGCTGAAGATGAAATAGCATTCTGTACTTAATTCAATTTTATTTTTGTGTCAAGAGTGATTGAGAAAAGATATGCAAAAAGTCTTGGTGTATGCCCAACATGAATGTATGTAGAGTACCAGTGCATTCAAAATGATCTTCCTCATTCTTTCTAATGTTCCTTTGGACAGTGAAATCATTGATAAAACTTGAATACCATTCACAACACAAATAACACATATGTCAAAAGTTAGTCCACAAATGAACATAGCACACTGCATAAAAGCAAATGACTCACTGAAAAAGCAGTGAGTTTAGAAGGATAAGATATTTAGTAGGATAAGAAAGGAATTTTATATAGTTCTCCCTTATGAGATCCTCTCTAGAATCATATATTTCAGTTCAGTAGAAATTAAACTTTAAAAACCCCTCAAATACCCATAAATAGAATACTATAAGCATACCTGACAGGGAAAATAAACTTAACTTCAACTCCAGGTGATCTGAAGTCTCTCATGACTCCAATCAGATTTCTTTGATTTTTAGGTGTTTGCTGCTGGGGGAACAAATAAATTACAACAATTGGTGGTTTCCTCTCCTTCTTGCCTCTCTAATTCTTCCCCACATCCTGGCACAAACCCACTATCTTTTCATCATTTAGAAAAATCCTGATATTTCATGGAGATATTAAAAAGACTATGCTTTTTGTCTACAAATTTGTGGATATGTGTAAATGTTCTATATACCATTCTACTGTCATAATTTGTGGTCTTGAAAAAAAAGATAAATACTTTCGTAGTTACACTGACAATTTAGTTAACAACCTACTTAAATACTTGGATTAGCTAGAGCCTAAAACTGTAAAAGAAATAAGATCAAATCCAGCTGTATGTCAGGCTATTTGTCAATAAATGGATGTTAGCATCATATTGCTTCATCCTTTCTGACTCTTTGTAAAGATATTGATAAGAAAAAATCAAAAGAACAACAGATATTCAGAAGTACACCTTCATGTCAGGTTGCTACATTTCTCCAATTTCTGATATCTGATTTCGCTTTTATAACCATTTCATTAGCATGACTGAAGAGCTGCTCTGCCTCTTTGCTGTTCCACAGTAGCATAGTATGAACAGATAATTTGACATGTAAAATAGAGTTTCATTTCCCACAACAGCTGTACCTGCCTTTAAGACATTTGTCTATTCTCTGAAAAATTCAGATTGGTTGATAATGGAATTTCACATGGCTGACCACATTTCACTTCCTCCAATCCATAAACATTTTTGGCATGATTTCTTTCCTTTTCTTCAAATCAAATTTCACCTGGCTTTATTTTCTGCACCCTTAAAATGCCTTGTACTAGAATTGTTTATGAACTTAAATGAGGTCTAAGGAGAACAAGACCTGGCTCACTATACTCTCCACCAAGCCTACCAGCTTTCTCCAGAATGCTGCAATAAATTAGAGTTCCACGATGCCAAACTCCACTGTAATGGAATACACATGGTGTTTGTCGAAACAGATCATTTCCCAGGAAATACTCGATGAATTGGTAAATTAAAGTCAGCAACAAGAAAGCCAATCTTACTTGTACACTTCCAATTAATTCTTCCCATAACAACAGCTATTTCTTTTGAGCCAAATGCTGTTCAATTGGATGAGATCCAGCTGCTTCAGTAAGAAGGGGCTTGGTTTCCAGTGCTGTATGTTCCCTGGTTGGACAAGATGCACTTGATCATTGTCTCACAGCAACTGCTTTTGGTTCCAGCTTAACAAGTTTCCCCCGAAAAATGTATGGCTGTCACTGGGCTACCGAAACTAATTTTAAACTGTTACTCTTGATTCTCACTGTGTTAAAAACCCACAAACTGAAAGCCTACCTGGAATAAAGGGACATAGCACTAGGGTTGTTGGCTATTCTCTGGAGTAGCTCAATGCTTGTTAGCAGACTTCTGTAGGACAGAGCAGCAATTATCTCAATGGTCTGTTCCACAGAAAAAGCCAAAACGCAACTGCACCATTGAGCAATGCATTTGCAGGCCCTAAATCTAGCACACAAAAGTGGCATTTCCAAGCAGGCAGCATGTTCAGGTAAGGCCAGTACTGTGCTGCCTGGATAACCTTTGCTGAAATGGTATCAGAGTGTTACAGCAGAAGTGAAAGAGTTAAACAGAAATCTTGTATAAATCACATTTTGCAGGAATCACTCTGTTACAACAGATTGTGCAGCACTATTTTTTCCCCACTCTTTCTGATACAAGCACCCTAGGCAAACTTTCTAATTAGAGCAGCAGATGTATGCTGTGCCATGTCTCTGTGAAGTTATTATGCCCAAACCAAATTTTGTCACCAGCAGCCAATAATTCGTTTGTCTACTAAGGGCCTGAAGTGGCCGTATCAATTATTTAAAAACATACTAAGAAAAGGAATCCATTTAAAATCTTCTGGGAAGCCCAGCTATAAAAGAGTGCATGTTCAGGTTTCATTCACAATATTGTCTTTTTAAAAATACCATATTACTAATTAAGGCTTAGTGCATTAGGCCATTAGTACTTGAGTGATTCATGACAGCATAACGACCTTGCTTATAATTTGTGCTTTAATTTATGGGATAGTATGAAAAACAAAGGAAAAAAAAAACTAAGCAATTTGCAAAACTGAAACTCATCCAAAAACTGCTTGCAGTAATTTCTCTTGAAAAGTGATTTCACTGTGTGTAAGTGCTATGCTGGTAAGAAAATGCTTCCTATCAATAATTAAAGGATAATGAAAGTTTCATGTGTCAAAAGACATCCTCAAAACAGGACTATAAAGCAGAACATTCCTTTTCTTTCAGACCTTCCACATTTTAAACCTCAAAATAAAACACTTCTCAAAGACGCATTTAAAATAAACTATTAAGTGAAATATATGGCTATTCAAAACTCACCAGAAGGTGTTATAATAATGCAAATTAGCACAATTCTAACAAAAGTTATATCAGAAGACAAAGGTCTGTATGGTGCCAAGCATCCCTAAATGCCATGGTTAACCATGAAAGATGTGGGTGGCTATCATGTCAGGGTTATGAACAAAAGCGTTACAGAGAGGGTCTACAAACTTTTGTTGATTGCAAGACTCAATTGTCTAAGAAGGTCTGGCCATTATCTGACTCCTCCAGTTGGAGTATGTCAAGTGTCTGCTCGGAGCCCATCACAGACAATCTGCAGTGTCCTCCTCATCTGTCCAGGCACACATCTGAAAGAAACTTCTAGGGCCTGGATTGTATTTTGAGCCTTACAGTCTCATGGCAGATATGACTGCTATCAGGAAATGAACACAAGAATTACAGGAGACAAGAGGAGGGAGGCCAGAAGCACATTGCCAGCAGCCTTTCAGAAAAATTGTCTAAAAATAACAGTAGTTCTGCACTCTGGTTTGAAATATCCACATCTAATACTGATAAAGACAGAAGGTTAGCAGGAATTTCAGAGAGGTCTTCGACATAAAATCCTTGTTAATATTGATTGAAGTTAGCGACTGAAACATGTTAGAGAGGGATTTTCCAAGAGGACTAAGTTTTCAGCCAGTTTATCCCCCCGCTTCCTCAACTCTAGTTATTATTGAATTTCACTGCCTATACACACTATGCTTAAGCACTGTGGTTTACAGGCAGGAGCACCAAACAAGCAGCATCATTCCTCAGGAGAAAAACAATTCCTCTGCTGCCTGTGAGGCACCTTCACCACAACTCTGCTGCTTTGCAAGTTTGCAAACCATCCTGCAGTGATATCTGGTCCACTGGATCAAAACATCAGCTAAACAGCAAAAAGCTAACCCTTGAAACACATGGGTGGGTCTGAATGAGGTTACTGTGAGCAAATTGCAGCCAGGACATTTGAAGTCAAGCCTGTCACATTGTTGAAACACTACTGAAGTGCAACCTCTGCATGATTCTGAATGGATGCTGGGATTGGCGTGAGGCCACTGACTGCAACTGAGGAGGTGTCTGCTTCAAAAATAACTGAAGTCATTGTAGTCTGAAGAATTGACCAAACCTCTAACTAAACCTATTTTTATACTTTCCATCTAAATGGTTTAATACTACAGAACTACTCTTCCACATAGCATTTAGGTGACAGTAACATCTGGATTGACAGAACCATTTATATAAAAAAAACCCTCAGGTTTGTGGTAACAAACATTAAATTTGGATTTAACTCTCCTGGTCAATCTCCCTCGTTCTGGCTATCAAATGGTCAGGTCAGGCTGAAGTGTCCTATATCCAGAGCCCATAACTCTGGAGGGAACCAGCAGTCCTCTCATAGATTTGCCTCCAGTGTCTTGTTGCTGGAATTGGAGTTAGACTTGTCATGTGGCAAACCCACTCTCTTCTAACACTGAATAAGGACTCCTTTGATCTCCTGGTTTTCCAACACAGCTACTGTCTATCATCCTGTGTCTTCAGCTACTTATAGAACTTGGAATCTCTAGTTGCCTCCCCACCTCTTCTTATACATATAATTAATTGGTAACTACAATTACTATTTTAAAAGTAGGGCCTCGTCGTATGATAAGTTTATTTCAACACATTTTGAAATGTAGGCAACTTTTTCTCAGTAAATTCAAAACTCTCTTCAACAGGCTCTTTGTTTAGCAGGCTGTAGTACACAGTACTCTTGGTAATGGAGTTGCAGCAATTAGGTCTGGAACCATCTGAAGATGGCACCTGTTTTTCAATACTCAACTACTCTGATCAATCTTTACTAGGTAGGAGCTTGGTATGCTATTATAGGCCACAGCTGGTATTTCCAAGTTCTTGTACTCATCCAATTTTATTGTGACTTGATTACTAAAAGTCCGGTTGAGTAAACCTCGGGCTACATCATCCCTCTCTGCTTCCCCTCCTCCCCACACACCCCTCAAAACCTGAAAATCTCTGATTTTGCTTTTCTTAGCTTCATCTCCATTGCCCTACCATACTTCTCTTATTTTCTTTTGGCTTTTTTATTCTTTTTTTTATTATTTTAATTTTCCCTCTTGATTTATGGAAGACCTAGTACTTTTTAAAGTAGGCAAGAATTAATTTGTAGTTAATATAACCTTACTGATGAAAAGATTGACTTGAGTTCTTTCGGTCATGTAAAAACAATCCCTGAATAATGAGATGCCACCCAGAGTTTGAACTCTTTAGATAGGGCTTCAATAATAACTCCAAACTGACCGTATGCTGTCCCAGGAAATACAAAGCTCTTACAGGTTATTTGTAATGACATTACTTGCTATGATACCTTTCCCTGATGTGCTGATTCTTACCATAGCAACAGCATGGAAAAATAAATTCAAAATCAAAAAGGATCCAAAGCATTTCAGGAAAACAGGTCAGACAATGCCATGACATATATTTTTTCCACATCTAGAGTTCATTTTTTAATTAAAAAAAAAATTGGTGTTTTTTTCCATTTTGTTTGCTTGCTTTTGTTTGTTTTTTTTTTCATTAGTTTAGTTTAGTTTAGTTTAGTTTTGTTTTTTTGGGGGGGTTGTTGGTTTTGTTTTTTTTTTTTCTTTTAATGACAGCAAGATAAACACTTTTGTGTGCATTGCTGCATTGTTTTAAGCCAGCATAAACATTCTGGATTGATGAATAGAGCTAGTGCTAAGGACTCCAGGCTCCTTCCCAGCCCCAGCCTCTGTGCGTGCACCCACTGGCAATCTATTCCCCTACATGGATTTTGAATCCCTTCCATGCCCAGGTCTGCAGGACAAATATGACTCAGAGCTGCCTCCTACAAACACTCAAATGCAAAACCGCAGTCCTGGTAGGTTAAATGGGACAAATCCAATGAGGGAAATTATTTGCCCACGTAGGTATACAGAAATCTTAATGCTGTGACACACACCCTTTTCCATGAAGAGCATGTCTACACCAGGATTAAAGGTGGCTCATTACTAATGGACTAATGCCTTGCAGATAACATGCATAGTCATTCTGCAGGCAAGGCAAAAGTCAATGGCCCCAAGAGAAAGCTGAAAAGAGTGTTTTGTGCTGGGCAGCTGATACGAGTTACAGTTCCAGCTGCTTCATTCACTGTGGAATTTTACTGTTTCACATACTGCTTCTTGTAGTAGCATTATAGCATTGTCATAGTAGATATCACTTATTGTGGTATTTATAAATATCTAATACATATAGCAGATGTACACTTATCCTACATCTTATCCACCCATATTACATTTCCAAAAGAAAAATAATGTCAAGTAATATAGGAAGAAGTGGCTTTTTTATAAATGACAAATGCAATAATGAATTCCACTTTAGGTAAGCAATAACCTGTATAACATAGTAAAGTATAAAATAGTTTGCATATGGCTAAACTTGATAAAGACAGTGGCAGTTATATCAATATAACTACAGAGCATTCACCCTTCCTTGTGAAATTATATTCCTTAAAATATTTCACACATAGTGGCAATGACTTTAAAGTTGCAAATGATTTAAAAGCTTCAATATCATGACTTTACTCCTTGTTTTTTGAAAAAGGACAGAAACAGAAAACTGAAAATATTGTGAATGGATAGAATATTTCACTTGGAAGTAACCTAAAATGATCATCTAGTCCAACTGCCTGACCAATTCAGGCCTGACCAAAAGTTCAAGCATGTTTTTATGGGCATTGTTAAAATACCTCTTAAAACACTGGCATCGATCACCTCTCCAGGGAGCCTGTTCCAATGTTTGACCACTATCTCACTAAAGAAATGCTTTTTCATATCTAAGCTGAACCCTTCCTGGCACAGTTTTGAACCATTCCCATGCCTTCTGTCACTGGGTACCCAGGAGAAGAGCTGAGCACCTCCCTCTTTATGTCCTCTCCATAGGAAGCTGTAGAAGGCAATGAGGTCAGTCTTCAACCTCTTATTCTCCAAATTAGACAAGCTTGAAGTCCTCAGCATCTCCTCACAGGATGTGTTCCAGCTCCTTCACCAGCTTTGTTGCCCTGATTTGGACACATTCAAGGACTTTCAAATCCTTCTTAAATTGCAGGGCCCAGAAATGCACACAGTATGCAAGGTGAGGCTATGCCATCATTGGTGTCCTTCGCTTTTTTAAAGCCATTTGAAATAAATTCTTGAAACTTACAAAACCCATCCACTTGTATTTTCTGTCCACTATTTATATTACACTTCAAGGATCACAAATAAAATCATACATCTTCCCTTACCCAGTAATTTTAAAACTAGAAAATGTGCCCATAATCAAAAGTTAGTAATTTCCAGCTTCCCAAATGAAGTACTAGTGCCAAAGCTACTTGAAATCCAATGCATTCTTGATTAAGAGTATTAGACAGTCTGATATGAAAATAACTTTGCTTAGAGCATAATGGCTACCTCCTCTTTGAAAGATTAATGCTTAGAATATTGCATCTGTACAAATGTTAAGAAATCAACTCTCACCAACTGAAATTCAATCCAAAGGGAAAAGGCACTTTTTTTCGAACTATAAACACAGATTCTTTCTGTCTTACTTGGACTATTTATAGTAAGAAACCAGAACTAAGCCAAATGAAAATGAGTCTGCAAAAACCCTGTGGAGCACTGCGCAGTGGAAGATCAAACCTCCCAAAAGAGAAATGTGGGTAAGGCCCTTGACATATCACTTACATTCTGAAAGTCAATCGTGAAGTCTGGTTTAAGGCTAGCCATCCAAAACTGAGGAGCATGACCAGAAACCTATTGTGTCTAACTCGACACCATTGTCTATCCTCCACAAGAACTTAGGAGTCCTCACTAGAGCTGACCCTTGTCCAGCAAGAACTTTGCTTTTTAAGTCTAGCAGTGAGCAGGACTGCTCCACTGTTTGATGTTTACTTTGGGTCAGTAAACATCATACAGAAAAGGCCATTGAAGCTCAAGTACAACATTAGTCCAAAAACAAAGTAATAAAAGCAGGCCATGAACATATTTAAGGGGAAAAGAAACCAGAAAACTGGAACAGCCTCCAAATGGAGTATGGGAAGTAAAAAAAATCCCTAAATAGTTGTAAGAAGGAGTTTGATCAGTACATGAAAGGAATTGTATGACATCTTGGGTGAAAAAGCAAGGGACTGAACTGGATAACCCAGAAGAATCAGTCATATTTTTTATGAGCATGCAATTCTCTGTAGGTATGTTTAAAGGGAGAAAACAAAGTTTTTAAAAAATATGTTATGAAAAGACACCAGAACCCATAGAAAATGATCAAAGTAAAATCTAAGATCATCAGTTAGCACTTGTGATTTCTTAGACTTTCAAAATACTTTATTTAAATAAGTTAGCTAAGATTTTTTAAAATACATCTTTTATTCCAGTCTAGACAGCATGACATCATCTGCCAGCATCTTATTTCTCACAGGGCTGGGCAAACTTTTTTTTCAACCCTCTCTTTTAAAGAATGGAATCCATAAAGTGGTTTAGCGTGTGTGTGTGTGTGTATGTGTATTTTTGCATAATCTAATTTTTCCATTTAATATTTTAAAACAAATCATTAAGAAGATAACCAATAAGACCTAGGAGCTTTATATTTCATTCATTACAAAACATATTCTAATCTTTGCCTCCTTTTTTTCTGAAGGCATTTTATTCTGAATTCACTTTTATTCTTCTATATTGTTTCTTCTCATTCCAAGAGAAACTTGAAGCATGCGTTACCATTTAAAAGTGAGCTTAACACATTCTTCACATGTATAGCACACTGCAGGTGCAGCTATGAAACAAAAGGGGCAGGAAGATGTTTTGTTTGGGAGCCATAAATGCTGGGTTAATAAAACAGTGGTTATAATGCTGGTTTAATAAAAAGTCAGTATGGAATATGCTGGGGGCCCATGAAGGAGGTGTACATGAAGGTTGTGAGATGGAAGCCTGAAGCTGCCAGTGGGACTGCTGAGCACTGGACTTTGTCATTCATGATACAACGAGGTGAAGTAAGCCCCAGGTCACAGACACTGCTCTGCTCAACGGGGGTCATGAGGGAGGGGGTAACCACTTGTGAGGAGTAGCAAAAATACCCTACTTGATCATGTAATTAAAGACTGCATCAGCAGGCATGCCAGTGGATTCTGGATTAAATACAAAGACAACATAAATACTGGCTTTTTGTGACTTTTAAATGCTTGCTTTTGCCTCCTGAGTGTTTTTAGCATCTTTTTCCTTTGCATGCAGCCATTTTAACTGCTCACTCTAAGTACTGTCCCAGGTGGCTTCTTCCTTCCATTGTGTTACCACTCCATGTCTTCCTAGCCAGTCTCTCTTCTAAATAATTTATAACTCAGAATCTCACCAGGACTTTCAGACCAAGAGCACAGATTTATCATTAGCCTAAGTCAATTTTATGCTGCCTTTTCCTGTGCCTCCCCTCCACTTTACCTTGAAGCAGCTGTAGTGTTAATATGAGCAGTTAGTCAGAGGGATCTAGAATCTGATTGGGATTAATTTTTATTTTTTCATATTACCAGTTGCAGCACACCATTTGGAGGAAAGAAGGAGAACTGTGCAGGACTCCCTTTACAGAAGCAGCTGGAATTCAGATCAACTTAAGCTGATCTTGAAACTATACTTTAAACTGACAGTGTACAGCTCCCTTTCAGCCTGCCATTTCGTCTTCTAACATCGGTTGTGCTTTCTTCCAATCCAGCCTCCATCTCTTTTGTCTTGTGCCTTTTATCTTGCATTCTGTTAAATCTTATTAATCCTGTCCCAGAGCAATGCTTTTCCCTCTTCTATCTTCTCTCTTAAGGAGTCCCACACAGCAGCTTTTTTTTTTTTTCCCCACTTTTGCTTACCCTTTTGTTTAATTGTTTCTTTGATCCCAGGTATTTTACTATCCCTGATTCTGTGTCCCATTGCTTACTTTTCTAGGCTGCACTTACAGGTGTCACACATAAGCAAAATCTGAGTGAGAAAGTGAGAGTGCAAATTTAGAAGCTGCTTTTAAGATTTCAGCCTTGAAGATCGAGCCTGAGTTTGCCTTTGCAATACATACTGGAAAGACCTCACAGGAGTGAATGATCTGATATTATCCATATGGCACCGCAGATTTCACCTTCAGACTTGAAAGAATCAGAATCCTCCTCTTCCCAGATTCTTCCGTATTGCCAGGCAGGAGAATTCTGCCAATCCAAAATGCTAATACAGGCACCTATCCTCACTCAAAAAGCAGTCTTAAAACTAAACCAGTGGCTAGGAACAGTCACATTTACAATTCTTTTCTAGTCTCTACCTCACATTACCAGTGAAAGCAAACTATAGAAAAAAAGAAGGAAAAAAATTATCTTCTACTGGTCTTTTATTTTACTATTACTGTTGCTTCAAATTTTGTCTGTGTACTACAAAACCCAAGGATAGGGGTTGCTGAGAAGACAAATCAGACGAACAGTTGATTTCTGTGGCATAAAAGTATAGCATGGTCTGAGTTTGAAGTGACCTTAAAAATCATCTAGTTCTAATCCCTCTGCCATGGGCAGGGACACCTTTCAGTAGACCAGGTTGCTCAAAGCCCCATCCAACCTGCCTTTGAACACTTCCAGGGATGGGACATCCACAATTTTTCTGTGTAACCTGTTCCAGTGCCTCACCAGTGTCTCATCTCCAACATGTAGAGTAACTATGGAAGTATCCATCTGCTTCTAGAATTCATAAAAAATTTTTATATTAGGTGAAAATCCAAATATATACAATTCCTTGCACATGGACATCCAGAAACACACAGTAAAACATTATATTTTTGTATCATATAGAATTAATATATTTAAAATGTCCCTATAGTTAACATATGCTTTATTTAGACCTCAGATTTCAGAAAGAACTTTCAATTTATTTCATCCTGCAATGGAATCAAGCAGTGATGTGTTGCAGAAATCAAATGAAAGTGCCAAGGAGTTTTGGTTTAGTTATACAGACTGCCTGAAACATGAGCCACCTCATACAAGATAAGCTTCTCTGAAGTAATAATAATAAATACTTCACACCTTCTCTGTTGTCACTGTTCTATGAGCTTGTTTGGAGTCTCTCGCTTAGGTAATCCTACTGAAGTCAAGGAATTATTTAACATGAATAGGAATTGCTGAATTTAGCCACAGCTATGCTATCCCATTTTACAGGTAGGAACAGCATCACACAAACACTACATTCGGTGCCACTTTAGGAGATGTTTCTAAGACCTGCAAGAAGAACTCCCAATACATGGACCATGCCTTTGTAACGGTTAAGTGAAAGATAACTCTGAATTTTCATATTTTTATAGTCTAAATAATTCCCCATCCAATACTATAAAGCAAAATGCATAAACCATTTCAAAAGGTACACAAATGAAACAGAACACACTTCTCCACTGGTATCACAGGAGAAGAAACCATTCACATTCTTATTTAAATATAAGTATTTACATTTGCTAAGTTCTCCCTTTCTGTTGCTATTACAGCCTCAGCTGGGTTATGCAAATTGCAACCTGATCTAGTGGAAGGTGTCCCTGGAAGGTGGCCATAGCAGGGCATTTGGAACTAGATGATCTTTCAGGTCATTTTCTACCCTAAGTCATTTTATGGTTCTGTGATTTATGAGATATCATGAAATTTCTGCACTGCTGATAAACATGGGGATTTTGTCTGTCAAGGAAGTCCAAGGAAGCTTAGAAGTATATCAAGTACATCGTGGCCGTGTGCTTGTCTTCTCCTTCAGAAAGACAGACTTTTTTGTTTATCCTGAGGGGTTTTCTAAGCCCACCTCAGGATCCTCTTTACTCCCCAGTGTATGTTCCCTGTCTTTCACCACATTGTCTTTGGGTACTGGTGCACTCAAGGTTCCTGAGGCAGCCATCATGACCTAAAATTATTGCCTGAAACTGCTAAGGTTGGCTTGTAGATGTTTTATACTGAATTCACCAGGTGAAAGAATGGCAATGGTATGACTGCTGAGAGAGTCATGGGTGTTTTATTCTACTAGAGCTCAAAGAACTCTACCACTTTGATTTGCTTCAAATTTTTATACTTTCACTGCAGATCAAAAAAAAAAAAAATCTTTGTGGGAGCTCCAGATGACTCATTATAAAACATACTGTTGTATGCAAAGTGCCAGTACGTTTGAAATAGACCATGTCACCGTATATGTGTGCTGGTTTTGACTGGGATAGAACTAATTTTCTTCATAGAGGCCAGTATGAGACTGTGTTTTGGATTTGTCCTGGAAACAGTTTTGATAACACAGGGACATTTTTGCTACTGCTGAGCAGCTCTTGCACAACATTGAGGCCTTTTCTGCTTCTCACCCCACCCCACCAGAGAGGAAGATGGGGGAACACAAGAAGCTGGGAGGGGACACAGCAGAGACAACTGACTCAAACAGATCCAAGAGATATTGCTTAGCACATATGGCATCATGTGCAGTATATAGACCTGAGAGAAGAAGGAAGGGGAGGGATGTTCAGAATTAGGGTGTTTGTCTTCCCAAGTCACCGTTAGAGGTGATGGAGCCAGGCTTTCCTGGGGATGGCTGAACACCTGCCTGTCCTTGTTTTGCTTTGCTTGTGTGTGAGGCTTTTGATTTTACCTGTTAAACTGTCTTTGTCTCACCCCATGAGTTTTCTCACTTTTCCTCTTTGGATTCTCTCCTGCAACCTGATGGTGGGGAAGTGAGCAAGCAAGTGGCTGTATGGGGCTTAGTTGCTGGCTGGGGTTAAACCACAACAGTATGTCATTCATATTATTGAAATTATGTTAACTACTAGTCATTAAGAGGACTAAGTTCTCATCAGACCTCTGGGGTTGGCCCTAAAACCTTGCTATAAAACTATTTTTTAAAATGCATACAGAAGAGACTGTCAAACGTTATTAATAATAAATCCTTCTGCAACTATTTTTAAGTAAACCAAGAGACAAATTGTAATCAAACAAGGTGTAGCCTTGAGCCATCCACATCTCCGGAAATCAAATGAATGCACAAATTAAGTATTTTATCTGTCATTTAAAGAAGACAAGCATTTTGTTTCTTTGGATTCCATTAAGAGTCCACAGCATCTAAATATATCTAATGCATAGATGAGAAAGTCAGATCTTGCAAGATCTATAATCAAAATTACTGGATTTATGCTCCTTGTTAAAAGCGTTGCCCACTAGCAGAAATCAATAGTGCATTATATATTTCACCATATAAGCAACATTTAAGTTTTTGTTACTGATGCAATGGCAGCACTGGAACAGGTACCCATCCACAAGCATGGAGTTAGAGTAGTGGATTGAATAGGAGAAACTGCCTCACCCCACTGTAATCAGTAATTAACTGGGCTGCTCCTAGCAGATCCTGCAGAAAAAGAGCAATCACGGGGACTTATACTGAGTCTCATTCTAAAGAAAATGTTGTCTTTGAATTATGTTTAAAATGTGTCTCTCCTCATGAGACATGAAATCTCGTATTCATGTCAAGCAAATTCTGAACATTTTACCTACAATGCTGCAGCTTTTCTTGTATTTGGTTGGGGCTGGTGGAGCTGTTACATTGTGTTGTCCAAAGTTAACAACAATATTCTTTTCCCTTTCCTACAAACACTTTCTGGACACAAAACAGCCTCCAGCCTGCACTGGCAAGTAGGGTAATATAGCTGGATGCAGATCCAGAGAAAACCAGAGTAAATAAAAACATACAATGAAGAAGAAACACTGTAGCTGGAGACCCCTCTCAACAATTATTTTCCACTTGACCTCCTACAAACAGTTGTCATCAGAGAGCTGTGTTAGCACTACCAGACTGTAATTAAGTCTTCTGTACCTAATAAAGGGAAAACCAAGCAGACTGATGAATGCAAACCACAAGACAGAGGAGTTTAATACTGTTAAGAGTGAGGGAGCGCTTTGCTATCTTAGCCCTGAAGAACTCAGACACTGCAGCACCAGACAGTTAGACACTCTGCTTCCCAAAGAGCCATGCTGTTCCTTTCCCTGCCATGCCTAAGCACTTGTCACCTCTGACACTCATCAACATTCACCAAGACTGGGAAGGTAACTGCTTGTAGATCTGTTCAGCATCTGGCTCTTCAGAGTAACACATTCCATGAGGAAAATACTGATTTTCTTCTGTGTGTAAGCAAGTATAGCAGAAGAAAAATACCTGTTTTATTATAAAAGCTATATTTCCAGCAGACAAAATGCAAATAAATAGTCATCTTTGCATAAGGTAATGTCATTCATCTAAACATCTTAAAATTACAAATATACACTCAGATGGAAACACATATTACCATTTAAAACATACATGGTACCTTTTAAAACGAATAAAGAAAGAAGTATCTAAAGAGAAGAATTGATTAATATTTTTTTCAGATGGATTATGCTAGTGATTTTTCATGTATATTGTGATTGCATTCTGCATGGATATAGATAAAACCACTGCACCCCATCCCCCAAAATACCAGGCAACACTGTGATAGTTTTCATTCACTTTGTTAAAATTTAAGAAAATCCATGACCAATACAGTTTCCTCAATAATTATATCCAAATGAAACAGCAACATTGCCCTGCAACAAAATATCACTGAATCTGATGGGTAGTTGCGATTCAGGACCAGACAAAATATATATGTTCTTCTTTTGTGGAACTACCACATCCAGAGAATCAAAACTCTTTTGACTAAGTATTTTAGTCTGATGTTGCAGAATAATAAGGTGCAATAACACAAGAAAATAATTTTGGTTGGTTAGCAGTAGAGAGAAATCCCACCTTACTTTTAGAGCAATAAGGTCCACAAAGAGCAACTTTTGAACACTCCATTACTTTGTTTATAGCAGTTCACATCTTTCAAAGGCTTGTTTCAGAAACAAAACAAACCAACAAACACAAAAGGCTTTAGAAGTTAATAAATCCAAGGTTTGATGTCATACCCAAGTCTCAAACTATAAATTAAAGGGATACTTAATCTAGGTTAGTACGTTACAGAATAAGCTGTGTTGGTGTGCTGTCACTTATGCCAATGGAAACAACCACCAGATCAAACTCAACATTAAACTTCAACATTTTCATATCCAGCTGAGAGCACTCTTGTCTTTCAGTTGTTATGATTTAAAAAAAAAAAAAAAAACAAAACCAAACACACGAGTTGCTCTTTTTGTGTACAAACATTCCATCATTTTTTTTCTTCACCAACAGCTAAGCAACCAGCTTAAGGAACTTAGTGTGCAGATTTGTGAGTGAGCACTGCTTTTCCAGAAACAGTTAAAGGACATCAGGATAATTATTTTTAAAAGCTGATGAGAAAAACAATGTTACAAGTTTTTCATTTTCTGACATTTTAGTGTTGTCGTGGTAAAAGAAAATATCTACCTGTAAACGTACAATATGCACCCAATGTAAAATTTAAACAAAATGAGACATTACAGATCTGTTGTCAATAACATCCTTTGGAAATTTCTTAAACCCTGACATGTCAGGATAAAAGATCAAGGAGAGTGCTGATCACAAGTAACTCCTGGTGACTTCAGTAGGAGTTGTGGAAATTTCAGCCTTCTGTGGATTAAAACGAGGCAGCATGATTTTTATCTACAGAACAAGAGCTGTTCTCTGCTACATGTGATTTTAACAGCAAACTCTATCAAATCAGAAAAATTTTATCACATTGCAGTGCTTACCGAGAAAATGTGTTTAGCCAGCACTCAGGGTTCAGCACAACAGCAGCTGACAAGCTAACATGCATCACCCATATTTATTTATCTAAACTGCTAGTGCACCGTGCTTGTTTTCCATCCCTTTTTCTTACCCTGCATCCCTTCAGGGATGATGTACACAGCACATCAGGTGTGTCTCTCCCCTCACTGCTATCAAGCAATAGAATGCCACAACTCACTCAAAGCATGCTTCCCACTTTCACAACATCAGCCAGCCACAGCAGAAAAAAAATCTCAAGGCAAACTTGTGTAAAATATTTTAATTTAGGCTAACAAAAAATGATGAAATGACCCTTGATAGCACAAGACTACTTCCATGACTGCTCATTTTTGCTGAGTGTCACCTATGCAGCATGTGGAAAGACAGGTTATTTTGGAATTGTATTAACTAGACAAGGAAACATTAATGTTCCTGTATCCATGAAGGCCTCCAAACACAGATTACAACAGCCATTTTAGCTCATTTGTAAACTTTTAGGTGCAAAAATGATTCAACCCGTTAGATTACCATGTATACAAAGTGCTCTTTCATGTACTTTGGATACACTAGATTTTATAAGTAAATTCAAGTTTCACAGTTAGACAAGTGTAATACTTTTAGCTAATATCTGAAACTGTGTACCATTGTGAAGCCAGTTTTCCTCACAAGTTCTTAAGCAGAATCACCGCTTCTTTTGGAACACACATGGGAGATGTGAAAAATCCATGAAAAAGAGCTAGAGGCTGTTATTTTGCTTTATATTAAGTGACACTTTGCAAATGGCACCCTGCAAGTTATGCCTTAATGCCTTGTTAAAATGCAACTAAAATCTATATTACCCTACTTCACACACATAGGTAAGATACATAATTGAAAGCACACTAAAAGACTTGGGGGGGGAATCCATGAAACATATAAATTACTTGATTGCCTCTGAATAATAAATCACCCCCCAGCAGATTTATAAAAGACTGTTTTGTCGTAGAAACACACTTCTACCATCAATAGGCACAGTTTGCTGAAGAGCTGAAGAATAAAAAAATAGTACAAAACAACTTTGGAACTGAGAAGTAAGCTGGACTCCAACGCTTCTGTTGGCAGGCCAAACTGCAAATGTTTCATGTCTCCTTTTCTCACTGAACACTAATATGTAGCAGCAAATGATCCATTTACTCTGGATCACAACTCTGTTTTCCCCACTCATCCCTGGAATAACACAAACTTGGGCTGCTGGAGGAACAGAAATGCTATCACTTCACATTAGCTGTAAAGTTTTCCTGTTCTGCACTCCTCTACCGAGAAGCCAGGAGACGAATGGGAGCCGTCACCTTGAAGGTGCCAGTAATGATCTATGGAAAGATGTTCTGGAGCACAGGGGACTGAACTCTGTGGAGAGCTCTGTAGCTTTCCTGCATCCCTGACCAATTTCTCCGCTAGTGGACTCTGCCGTGCTCCTTGCTCTATGTTCAGTGACTGCTTGGAAGCTTGAACACTCATCATCCCAGGAACATGAAATACAAATGCACTTCGTGCACACACACACACTCACTCTCAAAACACACGTGCACNACTCTGCCGTGCTCCTTGCTCTATGTTCAGTGACTGCTTGGAAGCTTGAACACTCATCATCCCAGGAACATGAAATACAAATGCACTTCGTGCACACACACACTCACTCTCAAAACACACGTGCACGCACACACACTCTCTTCCCCGGCGTCACATGCAATTCATTCCAAGTCCCCTGTGTATTGCTTAAAAACAGAAAGCATACACACAGAAAAAAAAAAACAAAAACAAAAACAAAAAAACCCAAAAAACCAAATCCAAATCAAACCAACAAAACAAAAAAAAAAAAAAAAAAAAAAAAAAAAAAAAAAACAAAAAAAAAAAACCAAAAAACCCCAACCCCACCAAAGCCAAAAAAAAAAAAAAACACCCCACCAAAATAAAACAAAACACAAAAAGGACACAGAAAGGAGGAGGGAATGAGGGGGAGTGGGGGGGGGAGGACGAAGGAAAAAGAGAAGCTTGTTTTTTTTCCTGCTGTTGCTGTGGCTCCCAAGCATGCAGCGCTAAGGAAGAGTAGTTCCCCACTTTCATCAGCTAGCTACATCCTTGGGATAAAAGGGAGCAGTCCGGAATGATGCTGAGGCTGCAGAAGGCAAAATAAGGCTTTGCAAACATGCCTGACTCCCCATGAAATTCTCTCCTCCACATCCCCTCCTCCCTAAAACCTGCCCTAAATGAGGGGGAATAAAAACCAAAACCAAAATACAAAAAACACAACCAAAACAAAACAAAACAAACAAACAAAAAAACAAACAAAAAAAAAAAAACAAACCAAAAAGAATCTAAAACAACACACAAGGAAAAAAGTGATGAAAAGACACAACTCACCTTAACAAGGGGTGTTGGATGGGGTCAGAGAGGAGGAAGGGTATATAAAAAGATCTATTTTTAGCAGAGGTTGTGATAGTATTGAAACACACAGACACAAGGTTTGGAAGCAGGGAGAAGAGCATAAAAAAATGAGGGGAAGAGAAATTATCAAGAAGGTGTAAGTCAGTCTGGCAGGAGAGAGGAGAGTCCCCAAGAAAAAAAAAATTAAAAAGAAAAAATAAATTAAAAAAAAAAACCAAAACAAAACACCAAATGCCGAGAGGAGAAGGAGGGAGAGCGTGGCGGTGCCGGGGTTGTGTTTTGTTTNGCTCCCCGCGGCCCCGTGCGCAGAGAGCGCTCCCGCTGCCGCCGCGGACGCGGAGCCGAGCGGCTGAGCGGGGAGAAGTGCCCGTGCGGGGCTGGGGGAGCCGCCGTCCCTGCCCGCGGTCTCCGTGCGGGACCCGGGCTCGCCCTCCGGGCTGCGGTTCTCCGCTCCTGCGCCCAGACCTCCCACGACACCCGCGGGGAAAAGGGAGCACAGGGCCGGGAAGCGAAAGTTGGGCGTGCTGGAAGGCAGCCGGCGTTCTGACAGCTGAACGCTGCTTATCAGCGGCACATCAGCGTCGTTCGGTGTCGTTGGAAAAGCATCAGTAACAAGCTGGGAGGCTGAGAACGGCACTTATTTGTATCAAAAGTAGTAAAACTGCATCCAGCCTTGCCTTTAATACAGAAACGTGGCTCACAGAGAGCGGCGCCAGCAGAGGATGTTCCTTCCTGGTCCAAATGGAAGCCACTCTCAGCAATTTGTTGATGAGGACCATCAGCGGGTCACGTTTGTCTCAGACAGCTGACAAAATCTAGCAAACATTTAGATGTTACCGAAGGAAGCTTTTACCCGGCTTAACACCCCCAGGAATACTTTGCAACTAAAAATAAATCCTGTGAAAGCTGTTTTTAAGCAGATAAATATAAAAACTTTTGACACCTTTTTACATTTTCATTGCCTAGATTGAAAGAAGAAAAAAAGAAAAAAAAAGAAAGAAATGGAAAATTTTCAGTGCAGAGAAATAACTGAGCTTTAAAATACTTTATTTCTATCTACAGTGCTATTAACAACTGCAATTAAATATGTCTGTTTATGACTTGTGATTTTGAATTGGCATTGTCCCATAAATGATGAGAGCAAATGCAGGCCAAGCTGTTGGATCCACAACTTGCAACTGGTACACAAGCTGTGCTTCACCACCGCTGTTGCACTGAGATAAGCATATACAGTAAATAGTAGAAGGATATGTAAACTCTGTAAGTGTACATACTTACTCCATAAGCACATATAGTAAATAGATATAGTAAATAGTAAAAGGATATGTTCCAGGATGTAAACTGATGCTAAAAAGGACACTTACTCACACTCGTATTGTTTGTTGAGAGCTGGCAGTAGATAAAGCTATCTGAAATGAATGTTGCAGGGGTACCAGGGTAAGAAATGGTTGCTCTTAGACACTGGCCTTGGTGCCCACAGAGGGTGTCATGTGAACCAGCTGCCAGTGGGGGGTCTGCAGGCAGCCCAGCTGAACAGGTCATGGTGGCCAAACCGTAGGGTACCAAACCATCAGCGTAATAGGGCAAGGGATGTGGAGGGCCTAGTTTTAGCCGACATTCACAGTGGCTCTGACCTCTCAGGTGCCTTTGGAGCACTCCCACAGGGGGTCTCAAAGCTGCACTAGTTACCTCTGTGCTCTGGCTTACCAGTCACTATCAGCTGAAATAGAGGAGAAGGTAAAATATTTTGAACCCAAGTGTTGTTCAGAACTGGTACATCCTTGCTAAATTAAATAGAAAAAAATGTGTTCTCAGAACTAAACAACAATTTCATTATCCTGTATTTTAACTTTTTATTTGCTCCAGATAAAGAGGTGCTTCCTGTGGGCATACAGGAAGGAGAAACTGGAGGAATAATGAACTTTGCAAATCTCTCATATGAAGTAGAAATAAAATAAGAGCATGTAGTTCCTTTAGTGAGCTTCTCACAGGAATCAGAGGAAGGAAGATGATCTGTCTTGGTGCAGGCTCAATTTCTTCCCATTTCTTCTCCAGTTTCTTCTCGTACCAAATTGTTCAGCAGTATAAAGGTTGAACCCAAGGGTTTACAGGGTTTGGATAATCTCTCTCTTTAAAAAAAATCAAGTAGGTACAAAGTTATTCACAGGCATGCTAAGGGGAGTAAAGACATTGGAAATAAACTTTGTGCTACTTTGGGTCTTGATTTCTGCAACAACTAAGTTGGGGAAACATTTTCTACATTAAAGAGAGGGTAATGTTTTATACATTATGCTAATAAATATTTTCTTTAATTTCAGTTCATTTTCAAGAAAGTGCATCTTCAGTTAGCATGTATTTACATGAACTCTCATTGGCTTTTAATATTTATGAATCATCTTGCACTGTTACAAAAACATCAATTTACTGTAAACCACAAGTCCATTCAGTGTGCACTGCAAGGCTCTGACCATTACCAATTCCCTGATCTTCTCCGTGGCCAATAATATCACGGTAGTACTTACTGTCAATTATAACTCTGTGTCCCTATTGACTTTCCCAAATTTGCAGAGCTATTATTTTTTATTGCAATTAAAAACAAAACCAAAAACACAACAAAATCAAAAAACCCCAAAAACCACTTTTGATGAATGGCTTTATAGTTGAATGATGAAAAGCAGACACACTGGTGATATTCAGGAACACCCAAATACAAAATGTTTAAATGCCAGCATATCTTTTTAAAACATGCATTTCAGTTGCCATGTCACAGGATCTGCATATTTAATGTCTGATTTGCAAGCATAACTTGGCACTCAAGTCTTTTGCATGCTGGGAAACAGTCAGTTTTACAGCTTAAACATACATTTAAATGAATGGACATCATGACAACGGTTAAAATCAGAGATTTTTATTATCTACAGAGCTCCCATAGAAATCCTTTTTCCAGAAGAAAATATATCTACATTATAGGTAAGTGTCTAAATTGCTGAAATAACCCAAAGGTAGTCAGGTTATTGAAAGAACAAGACAGAACATCTAATCTGACACAAACAAAGTAATTCTTCACAGGTCATTTTATTGCTTCAGGGTGTCACTGTTGCTGCAAACAGTTAATGCCAGGCAGCTTTCCTCCAGTTTTCATTCACACTGTCCAGAGGAAGACATACTTTGTGTTTTGTTCATTACGACACACACAAATCATGTACGCTGACAGAGCAGCAAAGTAGAGAGATAAAAATTTCAGTTTGGATAATGCATTTGATGTCCTTATCCTGCAAAGAGGTATGAACCAGGCCACCATGAACTCTTGTCACAGTCAGTAGTACCCATTAGCAGAAATTTTATCTGCTGCAGAGTAGACCCAGCCTAAAGCACTTTGCCTCTGTTCAACCTGTTGCAGATGTCTGCAGATCTCCACTGCTGATTAGTACAGTTCCCTCAAAGCCATGCTGTAGCCAACATGAGGTGAATCTTTTGGGCAGTCTCACCTTGAGTACTGTTTGTGAGTCTGGGCTCCACCAGTTAAGAACGATGTGACAGTCCTCGAATGTGGGCAACAAAGCTGGTGAAGGAGCTGGAACACGTCCTGTGAGGAGCAGCTAAGACTTCAGGTTTGTCTAGTTTGGAGAAAAGAAGTCTGTGGTGCGACCTCACTGCTCTCTACAGCATCCTGAGGAGAGGACATGGAGAGGGAGGTGCTCAGCTTTTCTCCTGGGCCCCCAGGGACAGGACACATAGGAATGGTTCAAAACTGTGTGAGGGAAGGTTTAGACTGTAAAAGAGCAGCAAGCATTTCTAACTAATCTAGGCAGTTAGACTAGATGGTTGTTGTAAGTCCTTTCCAACTGAAATCTCTCCTCTCCTCTCCTCTCCTCTCCTCTCCTCCTTACATGGGCAGGGATGTAATTAAAAAATTCTTTCTCAATCACCAAGCATCAATTGAATGGTTCATGTTAGTGATATATCTGAAAGAGGCATGATGCCAGTCTTTCTGTCCTTGCTAATGGTACGTGCAGGTGCTCTTTTTATCCATGTAGGTTGGAAAATGAATTTCAGGCCAATAAGTAGATTTTTTAATAATATTCTCTCATGCAAATGGAAATATATATACTTATTGTTTCAATCCATTTGGGATTCTCTGACTGTCCCTGACATCCTGGCTTTTGTCTGCTTTGCCTGTGTATGGTAAGGTCTATCAGTCATGCCCAGGTGTGACAATCACTTTGCAGGTTATGGACATTCTTGGGAACCCTTCACAGAACATGTCAAAACATTCATTTAATGCACATGCTCAAAGTTAATATGGATGTGTACGCAGTAGTACTTGAAGATGATTGGGAAGTCCCCAGAGATTACAGATATGCCAATTACTTTAGACCATGCCCTTTAAGAAATTACCTCTCCATTACCTATTATGGTATAAGGGGTGTAGCCTTGCAAGCTTATTTTCTCTTGTACAAGATGATAGAAGCATATGTTCCATGGGTTTTAATAGGATGATTTCCTATTTGCATTTGTGAAAGAAGATATTTCATAAGCAAGTGATGTTAGAATTCTAAAAATGGGACCAGCAAATAAAAGATAAAACAGGCTTTTGAATTGGAAAAAAAGGAAAAAAGGAAACAACACTAAGATGAAGCACTTCAGACTAGATGACCAACCTGAATAGTCTTATGATCTTATAGCTAATCAATTGTTTTCTTAATATTTTCATGCACTTTGTCAATTGTCATCAAAGGCTTATTTTAAAATGTTACTACTATTCTAGCCTACATGTCTTTAAAATGCTAAACATTCCTAATACTGTGTAGTGCTGAAAGAGTTGTGTTTGCTATTTGATTGCAGTTTGACGCAAGTGACAGCAATTTTAAATATATAACTACATATTAATAGAAATATGACATGCATTATCATATTTTCCTCTAAAATTATTAACATTGTGATAGATCTGGATTCAATTTTACATACCAATTTGAATTAACATAAACCAGGCTAATAATGTGCACTTGTGAGCAAATCTTTTGTTCCAGACTGAGGCAGAGCACTTGAGCTGGAAACCAAGCAGACAAATGATGGAGTTATGGAGGGAAATCCCTTCTCCTTCATCAGAGAAGTAGCTGTTATCTTAAGTTCCTTATTAATATGAAAGTTTCTACCCTCTATCAGAGAAAACGCCTATTGTGATCACTAGTCCAGAGTCACAGCTGTATTTAAGTGTCTGCTTCCTGTCAAAACTGCTTAAAGTATTAAGGATTACTTTGTGATACTTTGGCTTGTAAGGGGTTTTGTGGAGGGTTGTCATGCCTAAACTTTCAACATTCATTTATACTGCATCTATGTTAGTCCTTTCTAGGATAAATTGGTAAATATATGTCTCTAGATGATGGTGATGAGCACTTCTACCCTCTGTACTCCCACCATTTATTTGCTTTTTACTATTGAGTAACAGCATCAGTCTATTTCCTGCATACTTCCAAGTATATCAGACCAGTACTGCTGGATTTTTGTGAGTCTTATTATTCCCATTTACTTTTTATGTTTCAACAGCTATGTCACAAACTTGCCAGAAGCGATGCAAAGTGTTTTGTCTCCCACCATCAAACATACTTCTTCTAGAAAACAATTAAAACATTTTCAAAATTATATTCCACTTCAATGATTTCTGAAATTACAATTGCAGTTTTAAAAGTGAGTCATAGGAACCATAGAATGACATAGGTTGGGGGGGACCTTAAAGGTCATCTAGTTTCAAACCCCCCTGCCAAGGAACACCTTTCACTAGACCAGGTAGCTCAGAGCCCCATCCAGCCTGGCCTTGCTAGTACCCTGTCCTTCTAATGTTTGCATGTCATCCCAGAGCTTGCCAGGGACAAGCCTGATACTGTCCCCCTCTCCCAACACATCTAGTTTAAAGCACTGCCAATGAGCCCCACTAGCTGCAGAGCAAAGACTCTCCTCTCTCATGGAAAAAGGTGAGTCCCATTTCATGCCAGCATGCCATGCACTCATGGTGCTGAGTAGGCCATTCCCATTGTCAAAACCTCCCAAAATTTGGTGGTGACACCAGCTGTGGAGCCATATATTAATAGACTCAGTCCACCTGTTTCTTCCAATGTTGCTGCCTTCAATTGGAAGTATAGAAGAGAAAATAACTTGTGTCCCAGATTCCCTTACCAAGAGTCCCAAGGCCCTGAAGTTCTTTTTGATCATCCTTGGACTATGTGTTGCTACATCGTCTCCTACGTGGCAGAAGGCTATTAGGCTATTAAGTGTCCTGGTAATGTCCTTAACCCTGGCCCCAGGGAAGCAGCAGACCTCCCTGTGGGCTGGGCCTGGTCGGCATATTGGGCCCTCTGTTACCCTTAGAAGGGAATCGCCTACAACTATTACCCACCTTTTCTTATTCTTGGAAGTGATTGTAATGGGGGGGCGGGGGAGCAGGGGAGGTTTCTGATTTTGGTGTAACTGGACCTTCATCCTCTTCATCCTTTGGCGGGTCTTCCACATACAAAGCCTCATGCCTTTTGTGCCAAGGCACCTGGAGGGGTGAGGTGGGCAAAGGATTTCACTTGCATCCAGAGCAAACATGGCCTACCCTCCACGCACTCCTTTCTTTACAGCTGCTACCCTTCTCCCTGCCAGGGGATGAACAGAGGATGCCTGTTGCCCTGACTTTTGCAGTTCTGGATGTTGTCATTCTTTTGTAGCTAGTTTCTCACACTCTTCTATGTAAACATAGCCATGTTATTGTAACTGTATCTTATCATTTACATTCCTTTCTCCTGGACACAAAACTTTGATGGACATTTCCTTTGACCACTGTGATTGAGGGAGGAAGAACTCATTTCCTCCAATGAATAGTGATTTCTAAATGTATATAAAATAAAGAAGGCAGGTCTTGCTCACCCCTTCCTGCTCTCTCCTCCTTGCTGGTAACAGGTGTCTCCGTCTCTTCTTTTGTGTCGTTACTGTGGCAGATGCCCTTGGTCTTGAATTATTTCTGGTGTCTGCTTCTGTCTCAGGGAGACCACAGCTTGATTCTACCAGTCTATCTCCCTTTTTGATTCTCTAATATTTCTTAACCTTTCTGCCTCATCCTGCAACTCTTATACCAATATGAGCAACTCATCCACCTGGTCTCATCTGACACAACAGCGATCTCTGCTACAGTCCACTGAAAGGCTCAGGCACTCCCTACAGCCTAAATCCTGAATGGCTGCATGTGTTTTTGGAGCTCTGCCTGGGTCGTTACATCCTTTCTGGCAAGTATAAATAACTTGTCTCCCCTCCAAGAGGACACCATACCTGAGCTCCCTTGGCAAGGGCAATGGCCACCCCCTGAACTGACTGCTTGAGCTGCAGTGCCCCAGTGCCCTTCCTGCTCACCTTGCCTGCGTGAAGTGCTATGCCATGCCCTGGCTAGTGCACCACACCCTGTTTGCCTGTGAGCACGTGAGCATGCTTATTATTTTGGCACCTGTCACCACACATACAGGGCTGACCTCTACAAGCTCTTTCCAGTGGATCAGAGTGACATCAGCTCTTTCCCCATACTATTAGCTTATTTATTAAACTTTGGTAGGCTATCTGTTCAGACTTACTGGTAATTCTTATCTGACCAAGAAGATTACTGACAGGTTCATTCATTTTACAAGGAGACTAGAATGGATTTCTCATTTGGCTGTCAGTCCATGTTCTTCATTTGTCAGAAAAAAAACTCAAAGCCTGCTCTTCATTTGTCAAATCTGTCTTTCCCATCATATGCAGTGACTCAGAGATTACAACTCATCTCAACTACTTATAGCAAATATGTTATGAACAATGACAATGAGATTGCTTGACTTTACTAGTTGCTCATAGCACGTCCTACAGGACACCATCGGCAGGATTAAGCCAATAAAATAGAACAGCAACATATAGAAGAGTTCTGCTCCACTCACAGATACACAATCTTTGTCTTTTTGGCCTTGTTTTCTTTGTCTCTGATGCTTGTGACAGAAAGACATGAAGTTTCCCTCTTCTGACATTGTGCATGTAAAAAAATATTGGCAGGATTTTCTTAAGGAAACAGCTGAATTATTTTAAATTCCAGTGAGCTTTTAAAATTTTTGCATCCCAAGGATATTAATCACTTAGAATCACAGAATCAGTCACAGTGTGGTTGGTGTTGGAAGAGGCCTCTGAAGTTCACCTAGTCCAACACTCCTGCTAAAGCAGATTCACCTAGAACAGGTTATGCAGCATGGCATCCAGACAGGTTTTGAATATCTCCAGAGAATGAGACTTCACAACATCTCTTGGCAGCATGTTCCAGTGCTCTGTCACCATCACAGTAGTTTTTCTCCATATTCAGATGGAACTTCCTGCATTTCAATTTGTGCCTATTGCCCCTTGTCCTGGCATTGGGCACCACTGAAAGAACGTCTGGCCCCATCCTCTTGACACCTGCCCTTAAGATATTAACGTGTATTGACAAGATCCCTTCTCAGTCATCTCTTCTCCAGGCTAAACAGGCTCAACTTCTCAGCCTTTCCTCCTCTGAAAAGAGAATCTCCAATCCCGTAATCTTCTCCATAGCCCTACTCTGGACCTCATCCCAAAATAGCCAAGTAAGTTGAACAAAAAAAAGACTAGAATTCATGGTCAGGGTTGAGCAAAAATTCACATTATCAGACAAGTTTCTGTGAAATCAATCCACAAGTCAGGGACAAGATCAAGTCCACTGACTTCTGGGCATGTCCATCATGACAGAGGAGGTCCGAGATTAAGCTAGAAATTCAGACTGCAGATCAGAACCATAAGCCAGGCATAAATGCAGCTGAGTTGAAGGCCAGCACTTCCACAGCATAGCCAAAAGAGATTAAGAGCTTAGAAAAGCCGGTGTGTCCATGGGCAGTGGTGTGAGTCAAGGCTCCTGGTAAGGCTGGCTAGTGCCAGTAAGGCTTATTAATGCATTCAGAGCCAAGAGGTGTTGGTGAAGCGATGGCAAAAGGAACAAGGGAGTTATCTCTACTTGCTTCTTTGTGTGTTTTTATGCTAACAGGAGGGGCCATGGAAAAAGAGAGGAGATGCAAACTAAGTGTGTAGCAATAAGCCAGTGTAGAAATAAGAAAAAGAGTGGGATGGAGGGGATGAGTGATAACAAACTAGAGAAAAAGGAAACAAAACCAACCTAAGATGTGTGAGAACTGAAAGGAGAGAAGAAAGGATGTAACAAAAGAGTAAGGAGGACAATTGTGGTTCCCATAAGAATAATACAGTTATAGAATAAGACGACTTCTATGGAAATAAGGGAAAAACTCAAATATATGTGTTTATTCTAGCTATTTTGATGGCAACTGGAACTTTGCCTTTATGACTGTGCCAAAAAGCGAAAAGAAGATCTTGCTAAGTCATTATATTCCATCTCTTTGTTGTCTCCTTCAAGTTCCCTTCATTTTTACTGTTACATCTTATTCTGCTCTGATGAAAGTATCTCTACTTGCCATGGGTGTCTGTAGGATTTCCTATGAAGATGGCTATTTTTCCCTTTGTTTCTACTTTCTGTTTTCCAACTTCTGTCTGTGCCTTCACCCGTGCCAAGAATTTTCTATCACCAAAATAGCATCAGATTCATAGCTGACTGCATTTTGCTCTCTTTCCTTAGGTATGTATTTGGCTCACTGTTTACTTTATTAGAAAGGGGCTGCTGACTCACAATGAATCAGAATTCGAATTTGCAGTGATGTGAGTGTAGTTTTACACCAGGAGAGCTTAGATCAGATAATCATTAGCTGTGTCTAGTGTTTTTTCAACCCATGTCGAAAATGCTTCTTTCACCTTAATGATACCACTTCCAATTTAATGCATCTTCAGCCCTTCCATTATCAGTTCTTCTGATATGTTTCTGTCAACTCCGATTTTCTCACTGTCATTTTCCTCCTGCTTCCTAATCACAGACTTAGGCACAGTTCTCTTTGTCCTTATCAACCTTGGATGAATGAGCAATTTCACAAAATGAGAATCAACTGCAGTATCATACTTCCACATTCAGAAGTGTATGCTAAGATAAATGTAAATTCTTATTACTCTGTTGTGTTAAAATAGCCAATAGACCTTTAATAATTCACGGGTTTACCTTTTTATGTTTTATGGTCTAAATTCAATGAATAAACAGACTAGAGTGAAAAAATAGAAAACTTACCAAATCTTTTACAGCAGTCTTAGCTCTGATTCTTTTGCACTGGATATCACATCCTGCTTTCAAAATAATTGAACCACAGCATGAATGAAAATGTTACTTACCAGGACAAGTGAAGCAAAAATAAGAAACAGAATAAAAAATATTTCAATGGAACCTACATATTACTTACTGGTTGCATACTTATATTGGTGGACAGTATCTTCTGACTCTATTTGGAAAGAGATAGGGGTGTCTATGATTTAATCAGAGTCAATTCACCAGTATTAAGTGTACTTTAGCCTTATGCTTATAAATCTGATCCATAATCCAATTTGCTCTCACTCTTATATTTAAATTCATGCATTATCTGACAGATTTGATAATCTCAGTTACCACAATTAATTTCTCCTTTCAGAAAATAATGGAGGAAGCATCAGATTTATGGAATTGATCTAAATAGTTTAAATCAAGTCGAATGTAAAGATTGTTGGGAAAAAACTTTTTATTTTTAAACTGACATGTAGAAGGTGTGTTACTATTTCTGGTATGTGATAACAAGATCAGACAGGACATATTCCTTTAGCATGGAAATGGGAGGTACATACTCAAGTTACTTTAATTTTAATAAGAGGAAATTATATTTATTATTTGAAATTGCTAAATATTGAGTTTTGAGCAGGGAATTTGCCAAATTAATTGAATTAGTGCATGTATTCATTTGTATTGTTTGATTATGTCAGCTAGGAAGAATCAGATTCCTTTTGCGATTAACTTGAATCTTTGTATTTTTACTTCAACCAACACTGCAAATAGTTTTGTTTTCCTCTTGACATATCAAATTCCATCAATATTTCAAGAATCTTGTCATCCTAAGCCCCATTCTACAAGAACTTTTATTCACCAACCTGACTTTTTTCAGAAGGTTTTTTACTGGCACTCAATACCAATTGTTTGATGACTCTTCAGCACAAACACACCTCAGGAAGATGAATCAAAATTCCAGCGTCCCTTGAGACAGAGACTGGCCTGGATCATTTAGGAGTGCTTCCAAGAGTCTTCTTTGCATGAATACAGTCTTCAAACCACGTCCCAGACTTATTTCACTGTGGCCCTGAGCCTGGGGCCTCTTCAGTCCATGGGTGCTAGTGGATGGGCTGGGAGTTGCAGCCACCAGCAGCAGTGGTGAATGCTCCCAGTTTGCTTCAGGCAAGATCAGTTGGGTTAGTGTAAACAGTTTAAATGCATTTTCTCTTCTGTGAGTTAGAGCTTGTGAAGTTTTCCACCTGCAGATTACTGGCTGTAGCAACCTCTGACAAGGAGGCATTGCCTCACGATGAGGGTTAGCAAGGGACAGATCCCTCTATTTCTGCCAAAGGGGGGTCTAAAGATTGAGTTTAGTAGTGAGCAATTGAATTCAGGTTGGCACAGTGCACTTGTGCAAACTTCTGTATAGGATGGAATGGCTCCTATTGCTCTTACCTTAAATTGTACTAGAGTTCCTGAGTCTGCCCTGTGAGATTTTGACATCCAGATTCAGAGATAATAAGAAGCAGGAAGCTCAACACAGTCTCAAAAGCACTGCAGATAAACCACAACCAGCATTTCATCTACCAAATTTGATAAAACTTTGAAAATGGAATCACCATTCTAGCTTGCCTTTAGTCTTTGCTCAGCAAATAGTAGGGGTATTCTTTTCCCTTGTTCTGTGTGGGGTAATAAAAAAGAGAAGGGGTAATAAAAAAGAGATGTTAGCTATGTGCTTTCTTTGGAAAAGTCAATGGTGGGATCAAAAGCTTCTGAGAATGTGTAAGACCTGAGACTTGAATTGCAATGTGACAATTTCTTATCTGGAAAAACCCTTTATGAATTTTCTGGATATATGCATGAAAGCTATTACAGAAAGGGGGGAAAAAGTCATGAGGAAGCAATAGAGACAAATGGATTAGAAGGTTTTCTTAGGACACAATTTTTCTGTGAAGTTTCCATGCCTTTCTACTACTACAGAGCTTGTAGGAAGTCTTAGAAGTTTCTGGTGTTAAGTGGTCAATGTGTTGGTGTTTTATGCCAAAACCCATAATATAATGTGCTGATTTGTTGGAATTTGGATGTGGTATGAAATATTTCTTTGTTAAAGTCCTTGGCTCAGAGGGATTGATGGACAGCACGTGGTGTCAGAGATAAAAGAAGATTTTAAAAATTACCCACCAGCAGTAGAAGGCAGGTAGGCATGTGGAGGTAGTGCTATTTCTGATAAAAGCAGATTCAGAAGCAGCAATTTTTTTTCAGTTTTTAGCTATCCCAGAAAGAGGAGGCTGACTATGAAATTATATTACAAAAACCTGAGGAGTATTGTGTTCCATCTGAAAGTATATGAATACATATAGAGAAAGATGCATTTTAACAGAGATTATGTGAATGAGAGAAAAACATAGAGGAGTTTCTAAGTGATATAAGACTAAAGAGGTAGGCCTGCAATTTTGAGTACCTGTGTCTTGAATAAGAGAACAGATCATGAAAAGAGGAGACAGAATTAACCCATGATTAAAGCAAATAGAATTTACCAGTCAAAAGGAGCAATGTAATACAAGCCTATAATTTGTGGATGGTTTGCAGTCCAGACATGACAGAAAATCCAAAACATTAAAGGAGTGGAGGGTTTAGCTAGGAAGGCATGAAAACCTCAAAGAGAGACTTCACAAATAAATACCACAAGAGCAGCACAAGCTGAAAGCAAATGGGACATTTCTTATTCTCGACTGCAATACAGGAGACCAATTAATGAGCTGTCAGGAACAGTTACTTCCCAACTGAAAGAAAAGCCATAGGTATTAGAAGATAAGGAAGTTAAATTAAACACTTAGGAAGGAGAATTACCCCACTAAATGACTTTTTTTTCTAGATACATGGGTAAAGGAATTCTCAAAGATACAGATTTTAATAGTACAGGGGAAACTTTATATGCCTTCCTGTAATAAAAACAGATGATCCCTTAGCCTATGCCTGAGTTCGTTCTGAGAAAGATGTCACACAAGACCTCTAATGTTTTTGTACTGCAGCAATTTTTGTTTGGTTGGTTGGTTTTGTTTGTTTGTTTGTTTTTGTGGGGTCTTTTTTTTGTTTGTTTGGGGTTTTTTGGTTTGGCTTTGGTTTGTTTGGTTTGGTTTCATTTTGGCAATAAGCGGCTAAGGCCTTTGACCTTGAGCTGGTTCGACACAGACTGGTGGTCTTTGCCATAGGCTTTGGGAGTCACTGGATAATTACTAACGTTGGGATAGAAGTGTTCCTGCTTTTACAGGCATGAGGCCCAAGGAGGTGGTATGGGGCTGGGCAGTAGGAAATACAAATCAGGGCCAATAGGTGAGCAATGTCATTGCAAGGGAAACTCTCACAGCTCCTGTCACCTTTGCATCAGTAGCTTTACCTGGATGCCTTTCTTGGGTCCATGGACACAACTATGGCTGCTCCTCCCCTCCTGCACATCATACCATATTTCTTCCAAAGGATGGGGATCTAGAAAGAGGGAACATTTATAGCTACTTCAGTGTGTAGGAAATGGCATAAAGTCTTTGTCAAGACAGACCTTCTTAGTCAAAGAATCATTTTCTTTTGCAAAACTAGTGGTATTTACACTTTTAATGCTGCTTTCCAGGTATTTTGCAAATGTTTTGATCAGGAATAGGGTTTTATAAATAGTTGGACAGCAAAATTTGTGAAGAATCCAAAACAGCATAGCATATTTCTTCATGCAATCTGAAATCAAGCTTCAGACCAATGGCCACCACAGAAGGAGTCAACGCCAGTACAATACCCAGATGGGAGTGAAGGTGCATATGGATATCAGCTACCTGGTGCTAGTCCAAATCTTCCAACCTGTATTGCTGCTGCAGGATGGAGTTTCTGCCTAAGCAGACATGGGAGTGCCACACTGGTTTGGAGAACATGCAGGGGTCTCAGGCCAGGAGAGAACAGACATCCCTTAGGCAGTGGCCTGTGCACAGGAGGAATGTTGGCCGCATGCCCTCCAGTTACAAAGGGGTTGGTGGAAACTCAGCAGGCTTCTGCTGCAACTTGTCTGTGCTCAGATGTGAGCCTGTCCTGTGGTCAATCTTTTAGCAAGTCAAGGGAAGACACAGCCATGGAGCTGAGGAGCCCAGAGCTGGCACATCTGGGAGGCATCACTGCTGAGCAAACAAAAGCAATCAGACATAATGTTGTGGGGAGCACAGCTTGTGAGAGCTGGGGCCATATTTCAGGTTGTTAGCATCAGGAATGGCTTTAGTTAATAATTCAGCGCTGATTTAATTTAGAAAATGCCAGAAGTGCCCAGCAAACTTGAAAAAAAGCCTGAAATCTTGTTACTAGAGAAAGATGGACAGATTCAGGCAGGGTGCTGGTCTCCCATTGCACAGAGCAGTACATAGCTAGGATATTGACCTAAAATAACAAACTGACTATCTGCATCATAAAGGCAATCCAAATTCCAGTTCTGACTCATTGATCTCATTTCATACTCAGCATAATTGCAGCTTATGGCATTTTCAAGGGTGTTTTTTCTCATTGGGATTGTCACTTTTAAATGGAGGGTGAGGTCCCTCTGCCTTGTTCCAGGACATAAGGCAATGGGCACAAACTGAAGCATATGAAAATCCTCCTGAACATCAGAAAATACTATTTTTTTTTCATGTGAAGGTGCTTGAGCACTGGAACAGTGTTCAACACAGAAGCTGTGGTGTCTTCATCCTTTGAGACATTCAAAAGCCATTTGGACACAGTCCTGGGCAACCAGCTCTAGGTGGCCTTGCTTGAGTCTTGACATGAGTCAGAAAGCTGGAGGTCAAGGAGCACGTATCTCCAGTCCACCACTAGAGCTAAGCTGGGAAAAGCGCTTCTTACACCACTGCTATGCCACTGCTACAAATCATGGGTTTTCTTAAACAAATTGTATTCAGACTCCAGATAATTATGTTACTGCTGCAACTGTTTTTTCTTTTTAAAATGGTGATTCAAGCATTTTGTAACACACATATGTATTTTCCTGAAATTACCTCAGCTCCTTCAGTTTATACACCTCAGTCAAGTGTAAAATTAAACAAAACCAGGGAGAAAATTATGCTCAAAGAAAAAAAACACATCTGGAAAAATAAGACACTGTATCATCTTAATGCATTGTAGTCAAAGGCTGAGAAGTGAAAAATAGAAATAACATTCCATTTTGTGAAAGCTCTTCTGCTGGCAGAGGTGAAACTAATAAGTCTGGTAAATCTTTATGATAAATATTTGATAAAACTTCATAGGTGTATGATTTACTGCATTATCATTCCTCAAAGAAAGGAAATAAGTAAGACCCTATACTTGCAAAGACTGTGCATTTCCTTTAATATTGCAAACCACAAGCCTCCCCACTGGTCACAATTTTGTGGGTGTGAAATGGAAATTTCCTCTAATTTTTGTTGTCTGTAACCCTTCCCTGACCAGTACTCCGTAACCTAAAGTGATGAAAAATGATGAAAATTTCCCCAATTTGGAAAGGAAGGAGAAGTAGTTTCTTGGTGGAGAGGAGAGCTCACCTGTAAGTCATAAATCATATTGTTCCTCTCAAAGCAGTCAGAGCTCATGGAGTCAACACGGGTCCTCATTCCCATTTTAATAGATATTTCCTGTGCACGAGAACATCATTTGTTTGGATAACATCATTTTATTCATTTGATGTGTATATAAACCTGTATGCTTTATTGCATGTAATTAAAGAAACCAATGAGCATATTTATTAAAAAAACCTACAAGGTTCTATAACTCTAAGTAAAGATGTTTGAAGTTGCTGTTTTAAGCTTCATTAAGATTTTTATGAAACAGAAAAGTGCTTCTGGCATTTTATGGTTCTGTAGAAAATTTTTGATATGCATGTTAGCATCAATTTATGGGTAGGCTTAGGTGCCTGTATAATTAAAGGGATATTTCATGTGCTCTTTTGGAGAGCAGAGTCTATTTAAAAGACTAACACAGGATTTTGAATGGAGTGAAAGATCGCTTGGTACCTTTGCAAGACAGTGTACCTAAAAGAGACAGCTCTCAATAGTGATTAAGGATGTGAAATTGCCAAAAGTGTGGTGATAAATGGAAATAGCTTGTATTGCTTTTTAACCTTAACATGAATTTTCATGGATTAATCTGTTGATGGTTTTGAGCCCATTAATTATCATATTTGGAAACTGATGCCTTGTGTGTATTCACATTGTGTGTCTTAAGCAGGGCTGAACTCCCACAAAGAAATCATCCTCTAGTTGCTTCCCAGCAAGATAAGGTTTATCACATTCATGAACAGTCAGAATGTTGTGGGGAAAGTAAAAAATACTATAGAAAGAAAACCTCCAAACCAACAAACACTTATTGCTTTTTTCTATCACAATGTTGATGGGGAACAAAATTCTATTCTGCTACAACCTTGAGATAGAGAGAGAAAAATATGGGAACTACAAGAATAATGCCAAGTGACACTTTCACCCAAATTCCACAATAAATATACTGGATATGCAGTAAATGTACTGGTTGTGGAATAGCTGGGTGGGACAAGAACATGTACAGTGGTCATCTGCTATTAAAGTCTATTTTTGTCATATAGAATGAAGAAACTGTTCAAACATAGTTCATCTATGTGAAAATATGACAAAGGGAGGCCTACCAAGCAAGGTCGGCACATCTGAAAGTGATTCATTAAATTCAGCCCTAGGGAGGCTACAGCACAGACTGGCAGAGGGGCATGAGTGAGCAGTAAGGCATTTCCCTGTGTTTAACTGGCAGTTACACCACCCCATCCTGCTCCAGACAGTTTTGTACATCATATTGGCAAAAAAAAGAAAACAGAAAAGGTGTAAAAGGAATCTTCCAGAAACATTTCCTGGTATGAGAAGGTGAAAACCCAGACCTAAGTTTTTATTAGCATACCAGATTAACTGGACTCATGACTGCTCTTTTCCTTTTCTCATGAAGTTTCTGTTAGAAAATGCGTTTCCTTTGCTCATGCATGGATTTTGTTTCAGCTGTTAAAACTCACATCCTAAACTTAAAAATAAGTATCAGTCTATGCTGGCATTTGTGACATGGCAGAGGGTTTGGAACAATGATACATAGAGTTTCTTTTCACGTTCTTTTCCTATTTTGAAGCAAACCTTCCCCAAGAATTATGATGAATTGGAAAGCTGCATTCAGCACCAGGGAGTCACTAATGACCATTTCTGTCCTCACCAGTAAATAGCACAGCAGTTAATGGAAATTACTTTTGAGTATTTCTCAAGACAGCTGAATGAAGAAGCCAGCCGAAGACATATTTAAATCTCCTCTTGCTTAATTATTATGCGTCCAGCAAACACCTAACACTGTAAATACCGTATAATCTCAGTTACCGTAAAAGAAGAACAGGGAGTGGATTGATACTGATACAGATAGGGAGATAAATTAGCTTGATAGATGGTCTCCTGGTGTTTGTCACTTCCAACCACCGTAATTACAACTACATTTGAATACTTGGCAGTATGCAAATCACAATTTAAAGTAAATAGTTTAAAATACATGTGTCTGAAGTATTGGTTCAAACCATATTTCAGGAGAGAGATAGAAAGGAAAAAAGAGATTTGATGCATTGTCCAAAAAACAATTTGTTTTAAAAATTGTGGAAAAAAATACTGTAGGTAAAGCAATCAGGTTGTGTCCCTATTTTTCTTTTTTTTCTTTTTTTAACTGTTTCTTCTTTTTGTAAGGGTTGATTTCTAGGGCAAACCCTCAGTAGTTTCAGAGAAAATGAATTCTTTGCAGCCTTTCTGGTTAAGCACCTGTAAAACAGAAATATCCAAAATAATATTACTTTTGGAAACACAGGTCTTTGACTGTTTAACATAAAAAACCTTCAGATGTGACCTTCAATGCAATGTAGAACTGCATTGATTTTCCAGTCAAACACTACTGAAATGCCCTGGGCTTTAAGAGAATTAAATATGCCACAGTAAAGCTGTGATGGTGCCTTTTCTGGAAGAGAGTGCTGTGGGTTTTAGTCCAGGCAAGTTGTGAGGAACTGAGCTGAAAACTTACCTCTGGCATGAGACTCTCAGTGGTGTGACAATTAACTTTGTGTGGTTAGAAGAAGTCCTGGGAAAAGGAGGGACTTGACTTGAAGAAGTACTGAACATTTCCATATCACGTGAAGTGCTGCCTACAGATGGGTGTAGGTGCACTGACTGAGGGACTAAATCTATGAGATGGGAATAAGCAAAACTATAGGTAACTCTGAACAATATTGCATTGTTCAAGTGAAGAAAGAGACAACATACATAAAAGTAATTTCAAAAAGTCCTGTGCTCTTTATGGACCAGAAGGGATATAAAAAATAACTGGCTTTTATTTGATGATTTTCTTTCTGTCTACTAAACTACTTTGGACAGAGAAATGCTTCTACCATTTATGTTTGTGTAGAAGCCACCAAAATGGAAAGATCTCTCGTGCTTCTTATTGTGGGACTTGTGGCAGTGTGCGTGGCTAAAGCCACAGCAAGCAAGCCTCGACCCTGGTGGAAGAGAGCCCAGCACACTGCCCTCTGAGACAGTTATTCTGGTTAGGGTGACACTGTTACCCAATCCATGATTCCTTTCGGTTGCTTTTTGCATATGTTGTTTCCATTGGTTTATTACCCAGTTATGTAATGTTCCATATATGGTTACGTTCTAGTAAGTTCTTGTATCCTCGGTGACTCATTGGTTATATTGTAATTTCTGTCCCCCCATTGGCTGTATCCCCTCTGCCTTACGCTATATAAAGCCCTGTCAGTCGGTGAACTGGGTTCTTTGTTCCAGACCCTTCAGCTCGCCTGGACCCTTGCTCCTGCTCCTGCTCCTGGACCCTTCCCTGGACCCTCTCCTGCTGCCCTGCCCTCAATAAAGAGCTGAAATCACCAGACAAAGGCCCCTCCTTTGGTCTTTGCTTTCGCCGACCCGCCGAAGACCACCGGGCTACGGGCAAACCTGCTCAGCAAAGGAGCCGGCACTGTCCAGCCAGGCGCGGCTGGAACCCTGCTTGGGAGAAGCGCTGCAGCTTGACAGCCAGCCCCCGTACCACCAGGGAAAGCCAGCACAGGACGCCGTGCGCCCTCGGGTCTGTCCCCAGCCCTCGGCAGAGTGCGTCCACAGCAGCGTGCGGCAACAGGGACTGAGGATATGTCTGAAGAGCATGCTGGTAGGTACAGCATGATGACAGAGACTATGAGGACTCTTGAGACCTGCTCCCAAGTCTCTGTCCAGAAATTCCAGGCAGTGCTTTCCTCTGGCTACAGATGCTACAGAAACATCTGACCTCCCCTTTCTCCAATTATGCTATGAACACCTTGATATACCTGCACAAACAATGCTACCATACTGATTGATGACCCAATGGGTGACCCCCAAGCCCCAGCCTGACTAGATAATTGTCTGGGGCACAGTGACATTGGGTGAGTGCATTAACACCAATAGGTGTCCATGTCTGTGGAACTAGCAATACCATTCCCAACGTATTTTCTCATCTGCAATAGCAAACTTCTGATACGCTGTTTTCTTCTACCTCACGCTACCTAAAACTTCTTCGTGTCCTGTGCTGGAATTTTTTTTCCCACCTCCTCCTCAGTAGAAAAGCTAGAGCTTAAGTCATCTCCATTAATATAGCAGTCTCCTAGGCTACCTCTTCCTGTAGCTGATGCCAGGACCTGTGGAAGCAGGACTTTTTGCACAGGATTTACAATACATTCACTTTTAGAGTGTGCAGTCAAAGCCCTGGCAAATGAAGAAGTCCTTTTGAAAAATGAAAGGCCAAGAATCATGACTCTTGGGCAATTCAAGTAACTCTGTGACCCTTAACTGAAGACCCTGTGGCCCTTGCTGCTCTTAGCTTATTAGTACCCTTCCAGATTCCCATGACAGTTTGGATTGCAAAAGATCCAGGTGCATAGGAGTTTGCAGGTCAGTAAACGTTGAGCTTCCAGGCTTCTGGCTCTCCACCATTTTGCTGGAAGGTGATCTAGGCTCTTCGACAGCTGTCTGCCTAGCATGCTATAGGTGACGTGGGAATGCAAGACCTTACAGAGGTCCTCTTCACACAGCCTTCCAGGGAGTTTTCAGGGAAAATAAACAAACAAAAGGTAAGGACTTAGCTCCCAGTAGGAAGACCAAGACAACTGCAGTGGGTTGACACTGGCTGGATCCCAGGAATAAAAGCCTCTCTTTCACTCCTTTCCACAGCTGGACAGGGGAGACAAAATGTAACAAAGGGTTCGTGAGTTGAGATAAGGACCAGGAGAGATCACTCATCAAATACTATCATGGGCAAAACTAGCTCTAATTAGAGAGACTAAATTTAATTACTAACAAAATCAGAGCAGGATGTGAAGTAAAATAAAACCTTAAACACACCTTCCCTGCACCCCTCCATCTTCCCCAGCTCTACCTCCTCCCCCAGAGGTGCAGGGAGACAGGGAACGGGGGTTATAGTCACTTCATCACAAAAGCTGCGCAGGGAGAGGAGTCCTGCCCCTGCTCCAGCATGCAGTCCCTCCCACGGGAGGCATTACCACCATTTCTGATTGTGCCAGCCTTGACCAGCAGCACATTCATCTTTGGAGCTGCCAGGGATTGGCTCTACCAGACACAGAGGGAGCTTCCAGCAGCTTCTCACAGAAGCCACCCTTGTAGTGCCCCAACTCCACTACCAAAGGCTGGCCATGCAAATCCAATGCAACAAAAATTGGTTCCTGTCTAAAATATAGTTGCATGGATGTGTGCCTTTAGAGCACCTCACTTAAGGAAGCAGTGAAGCAGAAGTACCAGAGTGTTGATAGGGTGGGAACTACCACAGCACCCTCATAACCGCAGGGCTTAGCTGTGTCACCCCACTGCTGGAAGAGCACGTTTCTAACAGACCACTTTGCCCTTCCTGTATGAAGTGTGATAAGACTGTCACCTCTTGCATCATTGTTGCGGTGCAATTCCAGGTTGAGCCAAGACAGAGACCAGAATTTCTATTTAAAAAACAAGACTGACAGTGTTTTCAGGGTTTCTTTTGTTCCTAGTTTACTTAAAATTCTCATTTGCATTGTTTTTAACTCTGCTGACTTGAGCTTTTTCATCATGTTCCTGTTTCCTCCTTTTGTATCTTTTCTGTAACTCTTAGTTTCTAACTTATATTATTTATATTCATTTCATTCTGGTCACAGAACCACAGTGCTTCACTTAAAGGCTTCCTTTCACTAAGTAAATGCTTATTTCATAAATATTAAACAGAGGAATGAACAGTATTCTCATCAAAAGCTTATTATGAGCACTATGTTGAGAGTTTACCCCATGTTTATACACATTCTAAGATAATGAACCATAGTCAGAACACTTTGAGCAGTTATGGATATTTCATTTTTGAAATACATATACATACATATATAAATTAAATATAATTTTGTACTTGCTTTTTTTCCTTATTAAGTTGCTTTTAAACAGTGTAGATATTTTTCTACTTTTTTGGATTGTGGATTTTGCATGTAATGTGAAATAATTCCAGTATCTCTCAACTACTTCCATTTATTTTTTTTTCTTGATTGATTTGACTCATAGTTACTTTCAGCATTTCCAAGTTGTCCCTATTAAAGTACCAAGCCTAGAACATACTGGTTACACAGTTATATATTCTGTTTTCACATAAGAAATTTAAATCAGACTCACTCCATCACTTCCACTGAATTAGGCATTAGTATCCTGATAATCAAGCATTTTCTGTAGTATACAGTGCTCCCAGGTCAAACACAGTTATAGGTCAGGAAATATTCATCTATAGTTTTACAAGTTCTAGGGGCAGCAGTGTAGTTTTTGCTGAAACATCTGTCAGATGGAGAGAAAGGACCCACAATAATTAATTTAGCTCCCTGCATGTTACTAAATATTACTTTTGGAGCTCACTCTGCACTCTGATTTGATGGAAGGAAGAACATGCCTGCTTTATCCATATTGTGATTTTTCTGTTGGAATGGTGGTACATCACGATTGAAAACCTTCTGGTCTCAGGCACTCAGTGACTTGGGAGTGGTGAATGAGCAAGAACAACCTTCTTCTGTTGCTTTTGCTGTTTCATTCCTTAGAAGGAATATATTAGAATATATCACGTTTTAAAAAATTTGATTAATATTCTTCCTTCCTGCTTCAGTTAATAAGTGAAATACATTCTCATAAGGAAGCAGTCTGAATATCTCTCACCTGTTGGCCATATATCAGCATATAAAGAGTCTTCATTTCTTTTGGTTTTTTGATTTATTATGTCCTCAACATTTAGACTTTGAACTAAATAGGAGCTGGTTTTATTTCTGTCTCCTTTTGCTGCCCACATACTGCCACTGGTTATAGCTGGACTATTCTCCTGAAGAGAGTTTCCTGTGCCAAGTAGACCTTCCTGGCTGCTTGGTTACCTGTTCACACAGAAGGAAAAACAATGTTCCACAAACCTTCTCCTCTCCCATATATTAAAATATGTTAAAATAGAAGACTTTGCTGATTTTCTCCTGCCCAAAAGTCATAAATATAAAGAATGTTTGTATACATGTATGTTATTTCTACAAATCTGTGTAAATGTGTATCTAGATCTGTATTTCTTGTGCTTCCCAAACTTGTATCATAGAATAACAGAATTATAGAAAGGCCTGAGTTGGAAGGAACCTTAAAGGTTATCTACTTCCAAGCTCCCACCATGGTAGGGTCACTTTTACTAGACCAGGTGGCTCAGAGCACCATCCAACATGGCCTTGAACACTTTCAGGGATGGGACATTCACAACTTCTCTGGGCAACCTGTTTCAGTGCCTCACCACCCTCACAGTTAAGAATTTTTTCCCAGTATTTTAAACCCACTCTTTCAGTTTTAGGCCTTTCCCCCTTCTTCTGTTACTACATGCCCTTGTAAAAAGTCCCTCTCAGTCTTTCTTGTAGGTTCACTTCAGGTAATGGAATCTCTCCTTATAATTTATGTATACAAGAAATGGGGTGTTACTTGTATGCAAAAAATGCCAAATAATCTTCTAGAACTCAGTGAACTGAGCAGAAGGGACACACATTTAAGACAGTAAACACTACATGAAGATACTAAGCTCATATATTTCCTAGAAACCAGAATGTTTTATATTCAGGATTTTTTGATTAAAATCTCCTTCATACTGTTTACAAAATGTCTTCCTAAAAGCAATGAAGTCAGAGACAATGGATACTGAAGATCAGAGACACACACAGTGTTCCTCTATGTTGACAAAATATTAAGTTAAAGCTAATTTAATTCACTATAGCATATTGTCTCTGTTCATGAAAACACCTTAATCATTTGACATTTTTGTATTTCTTCATAAAATAAAGATCCTTGCAAAATTCCAATTACTTGAAAGATTCTCTTAGCCCAGCTCAGATAGATTAACATTGATGATTTATAAAATGTTAAGCATTAGTAGTGAAATTATGTAACATGCAGTCTGGGGGCTTTCTTGTGGGGCATTATTTTAAAATGTGTATAAACAGAGTAAACTCTCAATAGTACTTAAAATGAGGTTTTGGTGTCAATTTTACAATATGTTTCAATCTTAATATTTATGAAATATGCATTTACTCCATAAAAATAAGTCTCTAGGAAAAGCAGTGTGGTGCAGTGGCCAGGATGCAGACCTATGAGTCAGAAGTTTGCATTCTATTTTTGGATGTGCCAGAAGGCTTTTCCTATAATTATCAGCATCTATATTTGTCTCTTTTTTTTCTCACTCTCTTTTGTCATATATTTAGAAACTCACAAGAAAGACAAGAAATTATTTTAGAGAGAGGGTGTCACCATCCATTTTGGGTTGTATGCTGACACTTGGAGAAAGTAGCAAAAACTGCCTCAGTACTTTAAAATCTTGAAATATTATTACTTTCTGTATTTGTTCATTCAACTATATCTGCACAGAATAATAGTATCAGTGAAGACACCCAACATACTGGCTTTATGAATACAGTATTTATGAAGATATTTAGCCAAAATATAGAAAATTCTCAATTTTACTCATGCAGTTCTTCTACTGCATCATCGCTTTGAACTAAAGCAATCACTTAACAAAACAACCAGGCTTCAGACGAAATTTTTCCTAAACCTGAGAGCCAAATACTGGGATTTGGGGTTTCCTGCAGACTCCTGTTGCTGCTGGTAGAAAGTGTGAGTAACTCAGAGCCTTTTGCATCGGTCTCGTTTTCCTAAATGACGCGTCTTTGGCCTTATCTAGTCTCCGATCTGGAGGCGAGCCGGGCATCAGAACTCCTGCAGACTTTAGGCTAAGCTCACGCACAGCAGTTTAATTTATGCAGGGAAGCAAAGAGACGAGAAAGGGTTCTTTTCTGCTTATTGCCAGCAGGATTTTATTTACTGGATCAAGGAGATGCGGTAAAAGACAAAATCAAAATGGAGGTCAGGGTGTTTTAAGACGGAGGCGAGGGGAGGGCAGTCAGGAGAGCCAATCACTGCAGAGGACCACAATGATTGACAGTGGCTCCTGCCAGTGAGTCGGCTGTCTGCAGCTGGCATGGGAACCAATGAGCTGTTCCCCTGGGCGGGGACAGCCCCTGCTCAGCCGGCAGCTGCCACGGGGCGGGGGGGGGGGCCCGGGGCCG
>VZRZ01008138.1:1015715-1092808 GCA_013398175.1 Climacteris rufus | reverse complement strand
AACCGGCACCACGGGGAGGGGGGGAAAGGGCCGGCCCCCCCCCCGGCCCGGCGGGAACGGGCCCAGTCGCAAGCCACGCCCAGAGGACCGCAAGATCCTGTACCTTCAGCAACTACTTCATGCCTTAAAAATTTTTAAGCCAGGAAGATTCTGGGAACTGATGGTGCAGTATTTCAAGTGGGAATCTAAGAAAGTATTCTATTCATAAGTATCATATTATAAAAGCATGTTTTCACCAGTAATTTAGAGAGGGAGAAATTTGTGTCTATTCAGAATGAACTGGTGAAAAGACCAACTAACTTTATTAAATTCTTTTAGGGATTTTTACAAAGTAGAACTCATTCACCATAAAGGAAATCATATGATTATGCTTTTTAAATGAAACTTCTGGTGGCACAGGAATAAAAATCAAAACATCAGCTAAAAGCAATAAACTGCATGGTGCTAAACTGAGTAAAAAATAAAAATCTCTATAACATTTCAACAATGAAATATTTTTTCAACTATGCCCATGCAACAAGAACATTGTAACCACTGTTGCATCAAATAACACAATTTGTTGAGGCAATTTGTCTTCAATCTGTGTTGTATGAATAATATATCAATTAAAAGATGGGCATAGGCAGCATAGCTTTGGTTATATTTTGGAAATTTCAAACATCTATATTAGGACAGAAGAACCAGAAAGGAATAATTTACAGTGAGGTGTTTGAATAGCCTGGTTTAGCTATGGCTCCCTAACCTTCATAAGCAGCACAATTTTCAAGATATTAGTACTAAAATCAAATTCAGTTACATACAGTAGAGCATGGAATGGAAGACCAAAGCCAATTTACCTAATCTTTCGGGACTTTACTTCTCTTAATAACCAATTCTCAAGTATTCACACTAGAAGTAGGCTTTCCAATGTAAAATGTTAGATTTACCACTTGTGTTCCACATGATTAGGTTTTCTTTTCAGTTTTTAATTGTAATTTTGATGTGCAACTGGACCTAGTGTCTGCCATCCAATTTAAAATTAACACATGCTCCATTTATATTCAAGTTCCTGGACCTAATTCTTCCACTAAAAATCCTTAGTGATGCTATTATAATGATCTTGATTGTTCCCTAATACTTTTCTTTCTTGAAAATACATACACATCTGTCCTTATCAGCCCATTTTATTCTTGTTTAGACTCTTTTGGAAAATGCTTTTGTTTCTCACTAATATAGCAACTCTGTTGAAAAGCAGATTTCTGTTTTGGTCTGTGTTTTCTTCCACACTCTGATTCTATCCTATCTTTCATTTCTCATATTAAAACAAGGTATCATTCTTTGTTCTGCCTCTACCCACCTCCATGAAGATCCTAAATTCTTGTTTGGACCTTTCCCTTTTAACTCTTGCAGTTGTAAGTACTCTAAAGACACTGGATTCCTTAGTTGCTCCATTGTTCTACTGTCTTTTCTTCTGTTTTTCTTTTCCAGGTGCCGAGTGTAGTTCTCCAGTGGTAAATACTGGACATTTTCTGTGGAAGCCCATGGATATCTTCATAATCTTAGAGCTAAGGCTAAAAGGCAAACAGCAAGAGTCAGACTTCTAGTAGGATTCTTCAAAGATGCCAAGCCTCGGCTCTAAATGCCTGCTTTGTCAAGTATGCCCATTTTCCTGACTGAAGATACACAGTACTTGCAACACAACAGTCTGAGTCAGTCTCTTCAGTCTTGTATTCCTTCACAATAAGGTCCCATGTTCTACTTTCTGGACAGTTTTGCACAGTTCATTCCATGATGGTGTCTGATCCACTGGGTCCTTTTTGGTCCATCCTGACTCTACTATTTGGAGGCTTAGAGTGTAGCTTCTATTTTTCCTTCCTTTGGAGACGTGTCTGAGAAGGCCTCCTATTTCTCCTGCTAATCTGACTCTACTCTTTGGAGGCTTAGAGTGTAGCTTCTATTTTTCCTTCCTTTGGAGACGTGTCTGAGAAGGCCTCCTATTTCTCCTGCTAATCTGACTCTACTCTTTGGAGGCTTAGAGTGTAGCTTCTATTTTTCCTTCCTTTGGAGACGTGTCTGAGAAGGCCTCCTATTTCTCCTGCTAATCTGACTCTACTCTTTGGAGGCTTAGAGTGTAGCTTCTATTTTTCCTTCCTTTGGAGACGTGTCTGAGAAGGCCTCCTATTTCTCCTGCTAATCTACCTCTACTTGGCAATTGCTGCAGTCAGTGAGCAGGTAACATCTTCCAAAGAGACACTTGCCTCCTGCACCCATGTTTTGCTGTTCTTTCTGTATTTACTGCTTTTTGGATGAAAAGCTTTAACTTACTTTACCTTTCATCACATAATCTGCCTCATTTTCTCATAGCTATTAAAAAATGTCTATACTCTCATTAGCTATAGTGACAACATAAGAAATTGTCAACTTCCTACTGAACTGTATGAAAGCATTTTATGCAATTATTACAACCATTCCCTGAAACTCTGTGGCACCAACAGGGACCTGAATTTCTCTCTGAGGTTTTTGAAGTGCTGTTTTTAAAAAAAATTCAGCACAGCTCTTATAAGGGCAATTCACTCTGGGTGCCCCAGACACTGGAGCGTTTAAAACCATATCCTTTAGCAACACATCAGAAAAACTCCTAACAAATCATACTGTGGTCCATTATTTGTCACTACCTCACTCGCTATGCCATATTTAGCAGATATTGATTTTACATGTGAGAAGCAATTGCAACAGCACAGATGAAGCACTCAGAGTGCTATTTATGGATAAATTAAAAAAATAATAATTTCGAGACAATGTGTAATATTTTCCAGTGTAAGCAAATAAATTAATGCCAGCCCTTTACACAGATCTGAAGTTTCCTTGAATACGCCTGAATTACAAGCAGGATTTCCAGATTCAATGTCCTCCTCTCTTGAGTCACTTATCATTACATGCTGTCAAGTTTTTTTAACTGTTCCACAGCACTTCAGCTTGTTTACTTTATGGCATTTTTATTGTTTTCTGGAGAATTTCGTTTTTCCTGTGAATGTCTGATGTTTTTTCCCTTCTCTCTTTCCTCCTCTTTAACTTTTGGATACCACTTTTCTCAGCCTCTGACAATGTAAATTCTTTCAGGAAAACATAGTATATATGAATGCAAATTGTTATCATACAGTGGGTTTCAGCATAGACACCCTGATTCTCTGAAAATAACCCATGCTAAAATGTGCATTTGTCAGTGCAAGAGTTAAGAAGCCCATTTCTCTGTTTATAGCAGCATTTAAAATTTGTATTTAAAAGAAAAAATATTTGCGGCAAGGGATGAATTAACATTCAAAGGTAATTACTTAGTTGTATTTTAAAGTAACCTTGATAATGAATACGCGCCACAATAAATTACATTTATTTAAAAAAGAGTCAAACTGCTCTTCATAAGGGGATAATGGATGCCTTTAATGACAAGTCATATAACATGTGCATTCCCAAATGAATATTCATGCTGCAAGTGTTCACAGATACTGCTAATATTTCACTTATTCTATGAGGGAGCAAAGTAATCATGTACCACATCTAGAGAGTAATCAAAAAGCAAGCAGATCAGAGACAACTCAGGGGATGAAACTTTTTCAGATAAATCATTTGTTAAACAATTACAGCTAATGAGCATATTCATAAAAATCAGTCTATTCATTGATAATACATCAAGTGACTAAAAGTCTCTGTTTGATGGCTACATTATTTGCTATGAATAGTTCATCCCTCCTCAACTGTAAAGCTTCAATTTTTCTTCTAAAGTGTGAACAAATATGGTTGAAATTATATCTGAAATTTGGAAAAACTGAGCTTTTTTCCTTTTTTTTGTACCAACAGGTTTCCTACTTGACTTTGAACAAATAATTTATAGTCAGAGCCTGCTGTACTGCTTCACAATGGCCAAGATATCTGCACTATTTTGACACTATTTGTGGTTTTAAAGTAGTCCAGAGGTGTGTGATATCCTTCTGTTGGCTGTGCAGGAAGGTGAGCTTGAGTTACTTTCAGAAGAAACCTCTTTTTGAGCATGGCAAGTCTCAAATGCTCATCAGTGCAGCTGTCAGACTTGAAGCATACCCCAGCTCTGTACCCTTGCTTTGAAAGCCAGCTAACATGGGCTAGGTTACAAATCCGCCGGTAAGTAGTGTGGGTGCTCAGCAGATTGGGGCTCTGCTTTGTGTTCTGGCCCCAAATTAGGATGGTAGAATTGGTGTGTCCTTAAATCCTAGCTTTGCCTGAAAAATGCATCATGCTGTCTTAAACTCACTTTTCGAAATCATGTTTTTGTCCTCAGTTTCATCTGGTTTCTGTTAAGTGCCAGCTAGTGAGCCAGCCCAAGTGTCAGAGCTGAAAGCCACATCCTTCCCTGCTGCATTGCTGCCAGCCTGACTGCCACTTGCATTGAAACATCCCTGCAAGCCATTCAATCAGCAAATTAGTAGTGGACTGGGTGTAGCTAACTTGTTTGAAGCCCTGGAGCCAGTATGCATGAGAGAATAACAATAAGCAAGGCTAGCAGGAGAACAGGGCTACCTGGGCACACACATAGCCTTGGAATGAGAATCACGGGTTGAGGAGAAATTATATAATTAAATTTTCTGTCCTTGGGAGTAGGATTCTCTCTCCTCCAGTTTGGAAATGACTGCCAGCTAGGGGTCACTCCCTTTGTCAGATCCTACTGTAGACTGGCTTGCAGATGTGCTAAATATTTGCTATTGCAGGTGAATTGGTGGTTGTTGATTTTGAACATCTGCAGAGCTAGCTAATCAGCCTTTATAAGGAGGATGGCATGTTTAGTATAGGGTTGAAGGCAGGAAGTGTAAGGGATGTGAGAGTTTAGAACTAGAAATAAACCCACCTGAACTGGAAATAACATACAAAGAACACAGGACATTCGAGCCACTAGGGTTGGATACACCACGTGTTGCAGAATACAGAAAGAACTGACACATATTTGAAAGGTTCACAGTGAGGAGTTTGAACAGAACTATTTTGGGTTTGGACTGTACAACGACATGGCAACAAGCACGAAAGGAGTCTTTGAGATGTGTGTGGTGGGGGGATGGGCATTATAACAGGGTCTGTGTGTTTGTCTCCTAGGCGTGGTATGTGTTTGCAAAAATGTTTGTGGGGAGCATAACTAAAAGTATAAAGTGAAAATGTGATAAAATATTACTCTATGCTGCTGAAGAGGTCTCCCACTATATTGACTTCACACCTTTCTTTGTTCGGAAATTGATTTTACAGCTTAGAGATACCACATTGTCTTTTCTTCTCTCTGGTGTCATGTAGGAAGCTATTAGTTGAACTGTAGAAGATGCAATTTTTATAGAAGAATTATAAGATCAGTAAGGAAAAAAGCAGAGAGGGAGCTCTAGAATGTGCTGAAAGAGCATCTATTTGACTGTAGAGTGAATACTCCTCAAAGATCAGTATTGAGACAGAACTCATTAAATATTTTTATTAATGACCTTGACACCAAAAATGGCAGCGTGCTAAATGTGATAACAAGCAGTTGTAAGATGCTGACAATATGCAAGAAGAGCTAGAATATAATTCAGGGCACACTTCAGAATATCACAGACAACTGGAGTGGCACAAATAGGGTTGAGTACTGTAGCTGGAAGTGGGTTTAGTGACGAATAACACAAATTTCATCCAATTTCATTTGGAACTTGTCAACTCTTAAAAATTGATGAAAATAAAGCAAATGGAAGTCTAAGTCTATTATGGGAATATATGAGACATCAGTCTGACATACATAGCCTTAAAATCATATGTGAAAACTTAAGAAGTAGCATCTCCAGTAGAGAAAGGAAAGTATTAGTGCTAATGTCTAAGGCCAAGTCTGCAATATTTTGCTGTATTCTGGGTGATTATGTTTAATGAAGAGGAATCCAGACTTGAACAGGTGCAGAGCAGGAGAATTAAAATGAGTGGGTAATGGAAAACTTTACCTGGAGGAGGGGGATTAGCAGAGAAAAATTTATTTAGTTTAAAGCGTATCTGATTTCGTTTAGTAAAAATAAAAAGAGTACATGCTTGCGATTTGGAAGTAAATCAGCTCACATGGGATGTGAACAATATTGATGCCAAGGAAAAGGGTATAAACTTCTAGACTGTATCTGCTTAAGTTTGGTCTGGAAGTTAAAGGAGATCAGGAGCAGAAAATATTTGATTTTTGTCTGAAGTTTGTCCTGATTTAGGAAGAAGGTTCCTACAGTAAAAAAAAAAAAAAAAAAAAAAAAAAAAAAAAAAAAAAAATGTCATCTGCTCTAAAAGATCCCATTCCTTTGCTCCTGTGGGAAGACACTAGATATAAAATCCTGCAGGACAGCCAGTTTAGAACTGGGCATCAAGATACAGCCTGGGAAGGCAAGGAATTCGTGCAAGACTTAGGAGGGATATTTCTGTGAGGTGCTGGAAAAGCTAAATAATGAAATACTTCACCTGTATAGAGGTAACAAGACATGGAAGGTCAGACTCTGGAAGTATGGAGAAAAACTGAGATGAGGTTGAGGAGCCTGGTTGTGTGCAAGAAGGATATTGATAAGCAACCTGAAGAAAGACAAGGTCTGTGAACAAGGAACAAGAGCTGGGAAAGAAACAGGGACCAAGAGAGAGCAGACTGTGACCAATGTAAATCAGTTCTCCTCAGAGCCCAGAAAGGAATTAGTGATTCCTGAATCCTGCCATGCTTATGCAAAAAACCTGGTGCTTCTCAATGCTGGTCTGCAGGTCTATGTCTAACACTCCCTTAAACCCAGAGATCTGGGCAGCAGTCCTCATTATCCTGTCCCAAGTGGTGAACGTAACAACTGTCACTACAATACTTATGTTTAAAAATATTTATCTGGGTGATACTAAAAACCAACAAAAAGTAACAGGAGACTCACATCTGAAATTGACACTGGAAAACCTATAGTGACACAGTGAATAGTTATTTCAGTTGCTTTGAATTCACGATTCCTTGGAAAAAATCCTAGATTGGGGAAAACCCCTAAGTTGGGGAAAATATAAGGAAAAAACTCTCAGTTAATTCTGGTTTAATGAATGTATTGCGGAAAATATCAGTTTGTTCTTAATAGCAATTGTATTAGTTTAGGAGAAAATATTTCCTTCAAGACTAAGAGAGTTGGACATTCTGTTTCTATTTTGTTTTCAAAGCAAAAACACTACTAAAATGATCTAGCTTTCAGCTGCATTATTTAATGTTTAGATTTCTTAAGCACTACATTGTGTCCTTAGTTTGGGGCTCCAAACCAATTTTAACTAAAACCCACACAGTTTTCATGGGGCACTTAAGTTCTACAGGTGACCCACAATGAATGAAGTTCTGGCAGAGAGTAAGATTAGCTGCAATTTAATTTAGGATTGTGTAGAAACCTGCTGCAATATAAAATGGGTGAGGTTAAATATAAAAAACAAATAATCGGAGGGATGAAAAGATGCTGTAAAAATCCTGAACATTCAGTTTTTACTGCATTTTTATTCACTGCTTTAGAAAACTTTTGAGACTGTAGGGAGGCGTTGTTTTTTTTCCACGGGGCAGGCAATACCAGCAGGCTGGTAAATCTTCCTAAATTTCAGCATGACTATAAATAGCCACAGGAGAATTACTGAATATCTCCAGTAAAATGATGACACTTTATCATATGTCAGCACCCACCTTCCTTATATTTTCTGTCTTGTAAAAGAACACAGGGGTTTTAGCCAAGTAAAAACTGACAAATTACTTGATGGCGATTTGTCCATGGGCACTTCACCCAGCAAGTCAATTTGTGCTGTTAGAGGGCAGAAATAAATTAATGTTTTTAAGATCTAAAGGAATTCTAACATTTGTGCTCAGGCAGACCAAGTTCTGATATTAAGAATCAACTTTATGTATTAATTTTCCTTTGAAGTTATTTAATCCCTTTTATAATCTGACTGGGACTTGACATCTTGCATAGACAGTGTATATTAAAATAATTCTGTTTTATTTCTATTTCTATCTTTGCACTGTTGCCTTCCATTTTAGTAATCTTCACATACTTATGTGGGAGAGTTTTAATTTTTCTAAATGGTTACCTGGAGCAGAATGGAAACATCTAGTTGCTATAGGTACCCCCATTACCTTTCTGTGATTAGAGAAACATTATGGATATCCCCATTTTACATAAGAAAAGGTCTATTTGTTATCCTTTTTTTCTTCAAACTTATCTTCATTGTGGAGAGAGACAGTACTTTGATACAGAGGTCACAGCCTCCAGTTGTGTTTCTCCTGGACACCTACTCTCCTGCAGTCTTGCTAGAATGTTTTTTCAGCCTTTGATTAAAGCAAAGTAAAATGCAAAGGATCAAAGGCCAAATCAAAACTGTTGCTGCTTTTATGCACACTAAAGGGAGAGATACAACAGACATCTGTCACCAAGGTTAGCACAGAAAAGAATAAAGTGTGCTCCTAAGTGTAGTACTAAAGGATAACAGAATATCATAGGATGCCCAGGGTAGTGCTTATTCCTGATGATTGTTACTGAAGGTGGCATATCAGTGAGTGTAAGTGCTATCCTATGACTGGCACAAACATAACTTGGGGCACACTCCTGCAGATATGTCAATGAATTTATTAAATAAGGTCTTTAAAGAGGGGGGATGGGAAATGGTTAAGAAACCACAGAAACATCTGACCTGTTCTTCTTTTGGAATTTATCTTTCATGCTTCTTGTCAAGAATACATGTAGGAAATAGAGGTGCAATTGCTTGGTAAGTAGACATGCACAGGTGAGCTTTGGTTCAGGGCATGCAGGTAATAGTAGTAACAATATACTGTAAGGGGTTGCTCTGTGGGTTGGCAAATTAACACAAACTTCTTCCAAAACTTAGACTTACACTTTGCTTCCTAGCCTGTTTCTTCATTAGTGTGGCCTGTGCTAACCAGATAGAATCTGTTGAGTTGCCTTCAGCCTGAAAGCTGAATGAGAAATTGAAGAAACTTTTCTCAAGTAGCTTTGCCTGCTCTACCCTACCCTGCTCTGAGTATTTATGCCTGTGTACTAAATCCATATAGCTTGTCAATGCTGTGTAATACAGAGTTGCTTGGGTTCCTCTCCTTATTTTGTTTTTTTATGGCTATAATATTCAGTGGTTTAAGGCCAGGAAATCAGTAGTGTCATTGACATCACCAAGAGGCAAGATCAGTTCCTAAAATTTCTCATTTCTGGCACTGGGTTGGGTTGTTTTAAACCACATCTTCCTTTTACAGTTTGATGATTAAAAAGAAAAGATACTCCTTCTGCGTTTAGGTTATGAGATTCAGCATAAGTAGTTACAGTAGCTACAGACAGTGCCAAAGGCATGGAAAATTGGATGGCAAGGGCATCTGGGGAATTGTCTTCTGCTCGCTGTCTGTGGCTCTGGTGCTTAGTGATTTGCTACAGTCATTATTCCTATTTTCCCTCTTTCTTGTGCATTAAAATTCAGGGCGAAAAGCTACCAGGCCAGTACCGTTCCCAAGGATGGCTGAGGACATCTGATCACTACTTTCTGAAAGAGGTGGTGTGCCCTCTTCCTTAGTACATTTAATTGCTTGGTCATATAAAATCCTAGTTAGGCAATACTACAAAAACAATAACAAAAAGTATTACAAAATTGCTGTGTGTATGATGACTTGTCAGTAGAAAGATTTATATTCTAACAAGGTCATTATTGGCAAAAACTTCAATTCTAGCAATATTTGTTTCTCAGTTAAAAATAAATCTGATGTTTAGTTCAATAGGTGCCAATTTCTATGTAGTATTTAGACACATTGCTTGGTGAAATCCAGTACTTCAGAAGAGAAAGCATTATAAAAACAACAGCAACAATCATGTTTTGTGTTATCATTCCTACTGCCTAATCTTTCAATAGTGAAAGCTTTAACAAAGCCTTTTGAAAAATTAATCAGTACTTCTATTCTGCACATATATAGAATGAGTTTGGGAAAATTAAACCCTGTGAGTGTCCAACTATTTAAAGAATGATTACTGAAAAGCATGGGATGGAATAGGTAGTCTTGTCAAGGGAATACCCTTATCACTACTAGTCTCTTTGTAATCACGTGGTGTGGAAATGCAATTAGCTATTGTGAAGTTCTGCTTATTTTGTCAAAATTATTCTGGTTGTCCAAGAAAATAGTACACATGTACCCCATACTTGGATTCAAAATATAAATTTCAGTGCAATGGAGAGTGTTTGAGCATGGTGATATTGAATGCATATTTTTACTCCAATTTCTTTTTAATGGTCTCATTTTCTTGCTATTAACATTGATCTGCATTTTTATGTTAATTAACTTTAACTTAACTTCTAAATATTATATCTGAAAAAATGTGTAACTTTAATAACTTTAGAAATATTGGGGGCTGTATTATGTTGGACTACAAATTTAGAAGAGATGACTTGGCTTTCTATGGAAATAAACAGGGATGTGTTAAATAAACAGAGCATCACATGCATCTGGCTGTTTAGCACAGTGATGTTATAAAAAGACAAAAGCTTTCAATACCTCAGTTGCTCTCAGTCCTTCTAATTCATATGAGCAAACTGTTTAGTGCATGCCATGAACCATAAAAACCTGGAGACAGTAAGATTAATATCCCTATGGAAGTAAGCTTTACCAAAATATTTTATATATAAATTGCAGAGATTCATATGCATTCACTCTGCAACACACATCACCAGACACCCACTGGAGTGGGACAAACACTCAATGTGGCTGTCAGTAAAATGCCATCAGAGGCTGTTTTTTAGTAGTCAAGGATCTGTTTCATTGTCCACCCAACACAGATGGCCAGGTCTTACTGGAGGAAGCAGTAGTAATTCAGGAAGTTAGTGACAGAAATTAAGGGACTCTCCCCTTCCTCCTTTAGTATTTAAAGAATCTCCTCTTGAAATGTCCCGAACAGAAATAGAGCAAGGAGAGACAGGTGTGCTCACAGACACATGTTGTATAGAACCCAACTTCATATGCAAGGGCTGGATCCTAAGCGTCTGCCTCAAGACGTGCATCCAGTGTGTGAAAGCCTTTACAGCATGTATCTTAACCCTTGGCCAGCTAAAAGACATACTTCAAAAATTTAACCTTATTTCCATCTATGCCCTCTAAGAAAAGATTTCACAAAACTGATTTTTGCTGTTTCAAACTTGAAAATAGCTTTTCAATCCTATAGCAGTCCACAACAGATATTTCAAAGCATGAGACTACCTATGAGATTGCACCTTTTTTTCTGTGTAGCTGGTAAGCTTTGTCTGATGCTATGTTTATAAACTAAATTACTGAGACTCACACAAGTAACTTAGTAACTTGAAGAGCTGATTGAATACATGTATGAAGAATGAATACAAATGCAGTGGTAGCATAGCTTGGTAATTTCACCTCAACACTTCAGCTCTGTTTATTTCTTGTTAGGCTGAATGCTTTTGAGAAAACTACATGACAAGCCAGTGTTGGATTAGGCGTCTTCATCTGAAGACCCCTGCACCTTGAGAAGGCCATGATTCTCTAAGGCGAAATAACCTGCTGCAAGGAAAAGGAAATACAGTTCCAGAGTGAGTCAAACACTACCAGTATAGTTGCAGCACCATGAAGTACTTCTCAGTTTCAGCTGTCCACTGTAAATAATAATCTCCTGCGTTCACACAGTACTATGTTCAAGTCATTCTCTGATAAACTGTGTTGTCACATCTCCATGGAAAGCCATAGGGAGCATGTTATGGTATGAGCAGAGTCTGAAGACTTTCTGCCAGCTGTCACTTCCAAGAAGGTAATGATTCATACCCAATTAATTCAAAAGGAGTGACCACTCATTTATTTTTTAATCATAATTTTTGCCACAATTTTAATTTAAGTCATGGTCCAGGCCAGAGGCTACAAATTTCTGCCGTGGTTTGATGAGAGTTTAGCAAAGAGCTTTATAGAACTGCTGGAGCAATGCTTTGTTTTGGAGCAGACTCTAATTTGGTGCTGAGTCACAGGTGACTAAGGATGTCCAATTCTGTCTCACATATTTAGGTTTTACTCACTTGCTTTAATTTATGCAAAAATTGAAAAAAGCAGCAGACAGACAGCACAAGCACGCTGTGTACTTTAGCTGTGTCTCAGCACAAAATCTGGAATGATTCTTTTAACATATGAAGTTATTTTTCTACCTATCTTTCTACGAAAGGACATAGCACACAGTTCAGGAGGACAATGTGCTGTGGTTTATTGCTGAAGTGGAAATAACACTGGAAGTTCAACAGCTAATTTAGCCTTCTACTAGTTAGGAGTAATATGAAGTTCTTGACCCTCTTTTTTTTGTAACTGATGTAGCATCGACAAAGTGTTTGGGCAAAATTATGGCCATCCCTACTGGAGAAAATGGGTAAATGGCAGAGGTTACTTAGGTACATCATCTTTTATCTTGACAAGATGAGGTGTTAGGCGAAAGACATGTCATGCTGAGGCCTTGCACTGTGCTGAGCATGAGGGGCAGGTCTGAGCTCTGTGTAGCAATGCAGTATGAGCAGCAGAAGTAATACACTTCCATTTGGCATTAGGATTTTAGGTCTAGAATGTGACAATGTCCAGTTATTTTCTGAGTCTAATCCTAAAGCGGAGCATCAGCAAGGCTTTCAAAAGTCCCAGTAAACTTCAACCAATAGGGAGCATAGCTAAAAAAATCTCATTCCTTATTTATAGCTTCATATGTCTTGCTGAATAAAGTAAAAGTCACTTTAAGTATAAGCAATCACATTCAGTATTACTGAAATACAGAATCAACACACTGGTAACATACCTTCAAAGTAAACTTTAATAAGTATAGAAGTTTCAGGACAAACATCAGAGCAGGGCTGAGCTTTGCTTCACTCTGAAAAGTCATCCATCTCATGGTTGTGTCTGAATCAGATATTTTAATCCTCTTAGAAGACTTAAAATGATCCACTTGGAGAGTTACTCTGCCATTTCTATATTTAACTAATAGCAAAACTTTGACAGCAAATTAATTTTGTTCACAAAATTCTGATAATGAAATCTCTTAATGAGGGAAATTTGTCCATTTTACTGGCAACCAAGGAAAGAAGACTTTTAAAGTTTAGGTTAAGACTTTTGAAGATGGGTGATGCATTTTCCCACCTTTTAAAAATATGAGTGATTAGATATGTATGTAGGAGAACAAGAGGTAAACCTGCATGGACTTCTCATTCAGATATGCTTGACAGAGCAGGCTCCTACTTTTATAAGCTTTTTAATTTCACTGTTATTAACATGGAAGTCACAAATGCAGTAACAAATATAGAATAATTATTGTGGCAACCAATTCCACGATCATCTCACTTTGGCCCCAGAGTCAAGTGATAATTACTAGACACAAGCATGCTGTCTTGCTCAGACTAATGTCTTTTACTCAAGTACCTATGCACCCTTCATCATGTCCACATTGGTTGGCACACTGACATGCACAATTTTTGTGCCAGAATAAATACTTGGCAAGTAGGACAGTTTCAACCTGCAATGCACAGGCAGCCTTGTAACTAAAATTTTTCTTCAGTTACTTGTGTAATAGACCAAGAGTTTTTTAGTAATGTTTTTCTGGTTATACTGCCACCATGCAGACTTTACTACCACTTAAAATAGCAGTGAATGCCAGACTTCTGACCTACAAACCAGGACAGCAGTCTGATTTTGCACCATTGATACAGTAATGTCATACTGTTATTTTTAAACACTTGGAACGTACCATGCCACCCAATCTGGTATTAGCAAATCTTGCCTAGATTTCTTTTCTTCTACTGCTCCAGTGGAACAGTTCATGCAGTTTTTTCCTGTCTTTAGCTCAGCACTAGCATTTGAGATACAATCAGGAAAAAATGTGGTTTTATTTAATAATGGACTTGGTTTGTAGATATTTTTAAGTGTGATAATTAATGATTATTAGAAATAACTGTTATCCTTATCAATATAAAAGAAATAAGGTCAGCTAAGCATAAATGAAATCAATTTTCCACTCTTTAAGATTGTACCATCTCAGCAGTGGAAACAGTATTGCATTCAAAGAAAAACATGTAGCTTTTTTATGTCACTCACTTAAGCCTTAAGATGCTGCAGAGGTTTTACGTATCAGTCTTCAAAACTAAAGTGCGTGATCATTCAAATACAGTCCCAAAATGCATTCGCGTAATTTGACTTACATACGCAATTTCTGACCACTGATTCACAACCAGATCTGGTTAAGCTAATTTGTAATGATATTAAGCACAGAACTGTAATGCACAGCCTCCCTTTCCCTTCAGTCAAAGTCAGATAACCCCAACACCCAAAACTAGTGTATGACTGCTAGGGCTAATGCTATGCCTGTTTAGCAAGCCTGACATCAACCCTGTCTCTGGCATGAGTGGCACACTCAGCTTGGTTTCCTAAAGTGGCATTCTCAGATGCACTGAGTCATCTCTGAACCTGTGGGTAAAGATGATAGTGATGACAGTGCTCCTGGAAACATTTCTAACTTCTCACTCAGTGAACAAAGCTCCCTGTTTTATTTGGCATGCACTGAATGAGGTTACACTGAACCTCAGAGGAAGGAGGCTCTGAAAGGCTGACATCTTCAGCAAAAATATTTTTCTTGCCATCTCTGAGGGGTTTCAAAGCAACTTTGCCTTCTGGCCTAAAGTGACAGAATGACTTTCTTGCTTATTCAACGAGAAGTTAGTGCTACTGCTGGAAGAACTGCTGCTGTTTTGCGTTGATCTATGCTCCTGTTGGGGTCTGTGAAGGGGATTTATCAGGCAAAAAGTCCAACAACCCATTTTTATTCTTGGCCTGTACCCACCAGCACCCCAGCACCACCATTTACAGTGCTGGGAGGGCATGTAATGGCATATGGGAGCTGTTCAGAGGATCACCTTGCAGGAGGTGAAGATAGGATATCTGCATGGAATGGAGCATAGGCATCTCAGGAGAGTGAGATGAACTGAGAGAGAGAGAGACCTTGTTGCCCTCCCACAGTTCTCTCAAACTCATCTCTTCTCATGAAGTGGGTAGATCTCAATTGAAGGAGCCTTAAATCCCAGTAGTTGTTGATCCTTCTTGCACCCTCTTAGTGAGGATATCAAGTCCTGTGCAGTGGCTATTTCTACAGCAGCAGTAGTTCCCATTCTCCTGTCTTGAATCAGCAGGTGATGCTTCTGCCTGCTGAGCTTGAGGATGGCTCTGTCTGATGCAGCAGTCCCAGCAGCTGCAGGGCATGCTGCTTGAAGGCATTCTTACCAGCAATTTCATGGACGTACTTGGCTCCCTACAGACAAAAAAAGACTACAGTTTGAAAATCACCATTGTAGCCTTTAATACTGCACTCATGCCACTTGCAAACATGGGACTTGTAAATGAATCACTGGAACTCAGTAAAACCTCCAGGGACTGAAGAAATCTAGGCAGGAACTTCAGCAATTAAAAAAAAAAGAACAAACAAAAAAAAAACAAAAAAACCCACCAAAAAACACATACTCTGTCATTTTACAGTCACTTCAGTTTTTGTGGCATAGTGCAATACTTACTTTAAAAATGTTTCCCTATTTTTGTCTAGACAGACAAGCCACAGCCCTCCCAGGTTTTTCTTGTAACAGAGCTTCACAATGAGAATTTTGGAATATGAACCTCTCACACCAGCTTCACCTCAGCTATGTGTGATCCAGCTGCGAATCTTAAAGTATCAGGTCTCTTTTTAGACATTTTGCCAATGAAACAATTAAACTATATGAAAAACATTGCAGAATTGAATTGCAAGTGTGGCTCTACCGTGTCAGTAGCTTCACTCTCCATCAGTGCAGTGACAACAGATATCCAAATAAACTTCGTATACAGATGTGCTCTGCTTGCTGAGACACTAAACAAAGTATTCATGGCTGTGGCTCCTCTCTCTAAAGTAAGTAGCTTCTCCCACTTGGTCATATATTTAGTGCTGGTGAAAGAATTACACAGAACACTTAAAGTAATCAGACTTATGTGGCAGGGTTCCTGAAGTGTTAAGGCTAAATGTTCCATGGGAACCACAGAAGTGTAGGGTACTCCAGATTGCTGTAGGATGTTCTCCACCTGGAGAAAACCACCAAATGACAGAATTCCCACTTGACAAAGCAAAAGGGGTAAAAGGCATTGTATTTAAACTCCCTTTAGAAAATATGACATGGGTATAAAATCTCCCACTGCTTGTTTTACCCGCAGGGCTTAATTAGGTCTGATGAAGGTTAATAACTATGAATAGATAAATCTCAAAGTTTGCAACATCTAGATTTTATCTGAATGAATACCTTTTACTTCAGAGGACAAGTATTCTGCTTTCCTAAATAGAGATTAATTGGGTGATGTGCTCCCAGGGCAAATAGCCTAGTGTCCTCTCTGCTCAGCTTTGAAAAGGCTGTCTTCCAGGAGGCAAGAGGAAATCCTTAACTGCAATCTGATGCATTTTAGTTCTCAGGAGAAGGATTTCATTGCATTGCTGTGTTTGGTGAGTGAGTTTTCTCACACACTTGGAAGACTTTAACCATGTTATTTAGATGGCAAGGGCTACTGTGTCTTTCTGCACCAGCATGATGAAACGGACTGTCTTTTTTTTGTGCAAGAATCTTTGCCTTTGAGCATTTTCAGGAGTGTTTTCTCTTTCCAATCAAATGGCTTTTAGTGAACCTGTTTAAATTCAGTGCTTCCCTTGCATATATACTGCAGAATGCCAGAAAGCCATTGGTGTCAGTGGCCTCCATTCTGGACACAGCACTTTCATACATAAAACACCTCACACATAAGGGCTATTCCTCATAATATTCTTGTAGGTAAAGCATTAGAGCTAGGTAGATAACTCACTAGCAACAGTTTAAGGATTTCAACCACTTTTTGCATGTAAATTATTGCCAACTCACTTCAATGGTTTGTTTTTTTTTCCCTCCAGTTCCCAGCTCTCCACCACACTGTTTGCAGAACATGCAGAACTGGGATCTCTGGTGCTCTTCCTTAGAACATGTGGCACTATTTGATCCCTTGACCACATATGGGAATTTTATCCATCAAAAGTGGATACTGCCAGTGGTTCTTGTTCAAGTTCTTTAGGAAATCTGCATCACTTTCAGCATACTGCTTTGTGGATAAATTGAAGAATTGCACAATGTTCAGTGAGGGACTTCCTGTTTCCCCATCCCACATACCACCCTGCCCATGGCCATGCATTCCCACCTCTTGTCTTGGGCTGGCTCTGGTGATTGCCGGGCCTGTCTGTGAACTGCCATGGATCTCTCTGACAGCAGAAAGCAAAAGCGGTGACAACTCTGGCTAACTGCTGCTTTAGCTCCTTAAATTGACTCATGGAAGACAGTGAAAAGTGCCAGAGCTGGCATGAGGGAGAATCAGAGATCTGGGCAGTCAGGAGAGAGGACAGGGAGTAAGGAAGGCAGGGCCAGCAGCGGGCAAGAAGACAATTGCCCTTCTGAATGTGTCTCCCAGTCAGTTCTTCTGTGTGGTGATGGGAACAAATGGCACTGTTCTGTCACTTCCTATTCACTGATGGAGTTGAGTGGTTTTAGTGTTGAAAAGGACCCTGGAGAAATAGGGAAATAAAGTAAGAATAAAAAAAGCAAAAGGATTTTTATATTACTTGACCAAAAAGTCTCTTATCTCCTTTGTTAGAAGCAGGAAAATGTGTGTTGTACCTTTTTGTTTATTTAAGGAAACATTGGCATCTGCTATTTTCCATGACCAATCAATGCCCTCAAGCCATTGCGTTGAACCATCTCTGGTAGTCCTCAGACAGAAAATTCATGAATGCAAGACAGATGAAACAGTCCAGAGCTGAAGAAAGAAGCTGGAGAAGAAAGTAGTGAAGTAGATAATTTCCCAACAACTCCTCATCATGTTGTGAATATAATTGAAAATCCAAAATGTGGTTATGCATAATGTGAGGCCAAATAGCTATCATCTATTGCTCTCTTTAGGGTTTTGTTTTATTTACTTTTCTAGCTTATCATCATAAATGCATGCAGAAAATAATTTTGTAAATCCTAGAGCAATTGCATGACAGAAAAAGTACTCAGTTAATTATATATTACTGGAAATATGTTGCTCTGGATTGATTGCCTTGTTTTGGAAAGCACTTGTACATGAAATATTTAATGAAGAATAACAATAGGAAGCAGGCAATCCAAAACCCAAGAGAATAAATAAATCTGAAGGAAATAGACTGAGGCAAATAAAGCACAGAAAAAATAAAAGAGCTTTTGTCTCCAGGAAAAAGTGGTGAATATTGTTAGTCAGTTGACTCATAGTCAGATCAGGTTGTTGAGTGTTTTATTATTTGATTCAGGAAGTTGCTTAAACATGTCCCTCTGCATCTGAGTAATTCCACTGGGACTACTTACATATTTATTTCGAAATAAAGCATGTATTTAAAATGCTTGCCTTCTGAAAGATGTAGTACGTAAGGGCTGAGTAACACTTCTTGGTGTGATGCTAAAACAGCCACATGTTCTGTGCCAGATGCGATTCTTAGAATTGCCGCATCTGGTCACATGTATATGTTCTGGTTTTTTGTCTGCATTAGCAACATCTGCAAGTTTTGCTCCTTTTAACTGGGAGTGAATCCATTATTCTATTTTGGGAATTACTTTGCTGCCAGAACACCCCTATCAAACTACCTCCATTCATAACAGGAGAGTTCATAATCTGTTCTTCTAAACTTTTTCTTCATTATAAAAAGCTTAAAACTGTGAATGGTACTATTAAGTCATTGAATCTCACTATTTTTTAGCTAATTACTAACATTATTTCTATTTTGGGGGGGTATATTTTCATCTTTGGAATTCAATCAGATTTTCTTCTATAAAGCCAAGTTTCATCATTATTCTGTGCTAAAGGCTGAATTTTAAAGCATGCCAAGACAGCTGGCATGACATTGGCCTTCCTAATTCAAGGACACAAAGGATTACCCTAAATGATAAGCAGAAAAAAATCACATTTCTTCTATTAATCAAGGTTTTGGTGGGGATTTTTTGTCAAATATGATTCATACTTGCCTCACAGCAAGGTCTCTGAGCAGCTCGGTGTTTCCTGGAAGCCCTTTGGTTAGTAAAAGCTGAGCATTGAACCATGTAGTTTGTCACCTGCCACACTATTTACAGAGCCAATGGCTGGGAACAAAATAGTGCAGAGCAGAAACTGTCAATAATTCACACTTAGTGACTGCTGACATATAAGATATCAGCAGGACAACTTCAGCAAATCCCATCATTGCCGTTCATAAGTAGTAACAGATTCTCTTCCTTTCAGCTCTTGCTTCCTTCCCCAGATTTTTCTCCAACTAGACATTAAAAAAAAAAAAAAAAAGGAAATTTTTGGAAACCAGAACACACTGTGTTCCCTATAAAACTTGGAATTGTAATGGTTGGTGTGGCAGGAATGATGGAGGTCCTGCCTTCAGGAATAAAAAGAAACAATGGAACAAGCAGTTCCTTGGGCAGAGGAAGCAAAAAGCCTAACTTTCAACATATCTCTCTTTCACTCTTTCATTCTCTTGACTCTTTCAGTCTCTGATTGTGTAAGAAAAATAAGATTGCCATTTAATTTGTCTTTTTTCCCAGTAGGAATTAACAGCCCTTTTGCTTCTTGCCTTGTTTTCACCAAACTCACAGAATCTTTGTCAAATATGATTGAAATTCAGCAATGGTTTAGAAATCAGGAGAACAGCTTGTACCTACACATGCAGAATGAAAGATGGAACAAGCCTCATTTCAGTTGGAGATCAAGCTAACCTCCTCTTACTCACTGAGATATTTTTGAAATTTTACTTTAGAAACCAAGGCGGTTCTGTCTAACACAGAGAAAAGTCCAAAATCAAAAGCCAACAGAAAACGTCAACTAAGGCAACTGTTTATTTCATCAACTGAATATAATGGGTATGAAAACCATGTGGTGAGAAGACACATGTCACCTCAGAGTACACAGAGTTTGTGCCGTGTAGCTCAGTATGACTGAGCATGGCTGAGGACAGCAGGCTCCATCCTCCAGGGTTGCCCACAGGGGATGTCTGAGTGGAATACGAGTGCTGGAATCATTTGAGGCTCCGTGCAAGACCAGAGTCCCATGTCTTCACACAAGACTTCCTCAATGTCATCCTCATTTTCTGACAGTCTTAGTTTAATAATGAATTTTAGACGGGGCTTGAATGAAAGATGCTTTATAATATCCTGCAAAGTCCTGAGTGACTCCACTGAAGGTTTCCTGATGTCTTTGATGAAAGATCCCTGGCTATGTAAAAATTTTTCTTGATTAGTGAAGTCAGCTGCTGTTGGGATGATTTGGGTGGATTTATTTCCTCTTTTAAATTCAAATTACCTCCAAATAAGTTTTCAAGGCACTGCCTATAGATTAAAGGATAGGAGGAATGTGACACAGAATATTTCAGTAGAAGATTTTCCTCAGAAAACTAATCACTTGGGATTCTAGTTCTGCTAAATGAGTTATCTGAACAGGCTCAGAAGTTTTAGCTACAGTATTTATCTGACCCAAAAAGTTACTGAACACACTCAACATTCCATAGAAGGCAGCTCAACAAGGGTACCCTGTGCCTCATTAGAAGCATTTGAGAAATTGGAAATCACATATTTTGTGCTCTCATGCCTTATCCATGGTTCAGTTTTCTCCTGCCACATCCAGGGGGCATTTTCTCATTGACACTCTGGGAACAGGATAGGTTCAGCAGAACTTGGGAGGTCTTATAGCTGAGTACTGTGGCTGACTGCCCCTCAGCAGCCCTCAGTCCATCACTTCCAGGCACCTGCTGGAGTGGACAACTGCAGGTGTTAATGGGAGGGCTTTGCTGTGGCCAAGGGGATGACTAAAAACAAGAAAGATCTCTGAAAGATGTAAGAAAAGTGTTGTGGCAGAGGAGTGAGGGGGTATAACATCTGCCACATTGCCACAGTGGCAAAGAAATAAAAGGAGGGAGGCTGGCAACTAGAGATCTGAGAGGGAGAAGATCAGGCAGAGGAAGAGCAGAGGAGCTCTGTAAGCACCTGAAAAGGAAAAAGGAGGTTTAAAGATTCACTTTTTCAAGGACCTGCATATGCAAGTCTCAGGCTCGTTTTACATTACTTTATATCTTTCGGAAAGCCAGACCTGTGAATGAGTTGTTATATGACACTCTTCAAGCTTCTTGATTTAGTTTTTTTAAAGGACAGGTTTAAAAAGAGACATCTTTTTCAGCAGTTTGAGAATAAATGAGGGCTGCATTTAAAAATATATTTTAACAGGAAGGAGGCAGTAAACAAAAAACATATCCACAGGTTTGTGCTTCCTCGGACAATAGAAATATTAAGTACATTTTTGTATAGGTTCAGAAAGAGTGACATTTCTTCTGTTGTAAAATTCTCTTCCACCACTTTAAACATGTTTTATGGACTAACTTTAGGGCTCTATGTAAATCTGCTCAGTATTCTGAGAAAGGAGAGGGTTATTAATCTGGAAAAGTGTCTTTGCTTAGAGCCAACTTTAGAATCTGTTTAAAATAGGAATTTTTTACAAGTGAGTAGTATTGCCTCAGCTGCCCTTAGATTAGCTTTTTTTTCATAGGTATTGGGCAGAGCCAGTACGATTTCACTCCTGGAAAAAAGTTTTTACATCCCTGAGCAGATATTAAACATGATCAGCATAATATCAGTGAATCTGATGAGATTCAGCCCACACAGTTTGTTCCTCCAGAGCTGACAGAGCTCTTGCTAGCCCTTATATCCCAAACTAATCAAAAAGAAAGACTGAATGAGCTCCCACGACTGAAGCAAATGAAGTAAAATACTAGGCAATTTTAACAAAAATAATAAGGTTTCAGTCATCAGTGAACATAGCAATTCTGCTGAAATGAAATTTCTCAGTGAGCCAAGTGCAAGGCATGTTTAATTCAATATTATTGCCAAATCTTTACTAGCTATGGAGACCCTTATCTTCAGATCTTTAGTAGTCTACTCCAGCCTCATGTAAGGATTCTGTCACTTGCATTATATTGCAAATGTACCCACTTTTAAAGGATGCTGCCATTGTCAGGTTTCAATGAAAGAGTTGTCATGAATCTGAATACATGTTATGCTGATTTGGTGATTTAAAGTTTGAGCCTATGGATATGGCAATTCATTTGATATTGTGGCATGATTTTAAATGCTTGATTGTTTAATTTACTTAGCTAAATTAAAATAAATTAGCTTGATATTATTTGATTTGGAACATAATTTTAATGGTTTAATTCATAGAAGGCAGAGAAATTAATGGCCTGTAGTCATTCCTTTGGATATTTGCCATTTGAGCCCACTTGTTTCCCAGTCTTGACAGTCATGCTGGTAGGTCATGTAATGTTGGCTGTTGTGTAATGTGTTTTCCTTTTAGTTTTCCCCAAATTAAAGCTAAAGAGTATGCAAGAGGTAAAACCTTACCAGATTATAGCTCATCTCCTTGCTTTTTTCAGGCCAGAGCCACCCTTATCACAAAAGTTATCATGGAGTGGGAAGGCACCCAGCCTTCCTATTGACATCAGATCTGTGCAGAGTCTTGTGCAGAGTCTGACAGACTGGTTTATGCTATGTGCTTTCAGCACTGGCCTTTAACTTAAGCCAGATAACTCCTTTGCTCAAAGCATGTGCAAGATGTTTGGATATGATTCTGTATGAGATCCAGGTCCTTTTGTCCTTCTTCTTTAACTCCTGTGCCCGTGTGTTCTGGTTTTGGCTGGGGTTTTGGTTAATTTTCTTCACAGTGTCTAATATGGGGCTATGTTTTGGATTTGTGCTGGACACAGGGCTGACAATATAGAGATGTTTTTGTTATTGCTGAGTAGGTCTTGCACACAGCCAAGGCCTTTTTTTCTTTCCATACTTCCACACTTGTGAGGAAGTTGGGGGTGCATGGGAGGTTGGAAGGAGACACATTCAGGACAAATGACCCAAACTGGCCAAAGGAATACTCCATACCATATGACATCATGCTCAGTATATAAATGTAGGGGGAAGAGGGAAGGAGGGGAGGGGATGTTTGGAGTGATGGTGTTTGTCTTCCCAAGTACCTGTTACATGTGATGGAACCCTGCTTTCCTGGGAATGGCTGGATACATGTCTGCCCATGGGAAGCAGTGAATTCCTTGTTCTGCTTTGTTTGCATGCACGTCTTTGCTTTTCCTATTAAACTGTCTTTATCTCAACCCCCAAATTTTGTAGCTTTTACCTTTCCAGTTGTCTCCCCAGTCGCACCGGTGGGGGAGTGAGCAAGCGACTGTGCAGTACTTGGTGGCAGGCTGGGGCTAAACCATGACACCATGATTTCCTGTGCCTGTGTAGAACCCTCACCCTTCATACTTCATGCTGAACCAGAGGAACTGCCATGGTTAGCCCATGTTCAGCCATCAACCTCGTTTTTACATAACCATCTTATACCCCTATTCAAACTTTACACTGCTTTCCTCTCCCAATGTATCGGTGTCTCTTCTGTTATTCTAAGACATTTCACTCAGGTACCCCTTACTGTTCCAGTTCCACAATGGTGACAGATGATACATTTATGCATTTACTGTGTTTTAACATTTAAAGAACAGATTTTTTTTTTTGTGTCATCTGCAGAAGGTGTAAAATCTAATCACTTCTGCTCTCTGGCCCCTCTTCCTTTATCAGATCTTTAAAAAGTCTATGACTAACATATTCATCCTTACTGTCAAATATATCTGGATATGGCTAGTAACAGTGTTGTTTTATCTAAGTGTTATATTTCAGAAAAACTAATTTTAGTGGTGTTGCATCTATTAGGATTAACATTTCCCCTTGTACTAAAATCCATAAGCAGGTTATCATTAAATTGTGGAAGATTTGCATACTGGACATGAATTTCTTTTTTTTCTCCTTTGTTCATAGTTGTAGTATGTCCCTTTATGAAGGCTAGGTCAGGTGCAGCCCCTTGGAGGGTAAAGCAGATGGTTCCTGTCTATCCAGCAGCTGGGCATACGTGGGTGGAAAAACTTTGTAAGACAGCTGAGTGTGGCACGTAGAAGTGTTACAGCAGAGAACTGGGATCCTGTAGCTCATGAGGAGCAGACAGACAGACTTCAGAGGCTGGTGGAAAAAACTTCCTAAGGTCAGAGGGGATTACTCAAGTTTGTGACAAACTTAGAAAGTCACAGAGTTGATCAAAAGCAAACTTGTAACTGAGGAAGACAAGTTCAGAAAACCTTTTTTATTTCTAATCTGCCTGAATTGGTAAGTTTGTGCTTTTTGTTTCCAATTTATTTTTTTTTTTATTCAAGGTTTAATAAAAAATTGCTTTCTGAGTTTCAAAGTCTTTCAGTCTTCTTGGGAATCTCATTATAAAGAAAAGGTCTAGGTAGTTCAATTGCAAAGCCTTGTCTGACTCTGATTTCTGTCACAGGTGCTTAAGAGACACTAAATATCTCCCTTACTCGTAAACTTCAAACTTCTGATCATAATGAGTTAAAGATAGATTTCTATGAAATTTAGTATTTGTACCATTTGCACAATTTAATGATACTACTCTACAAGGTCCATGTGAACGGAGCTGTATTAAAAAACCTGAGTAACATGCTCTAGGGGACCCTGCTGGATCAGGGAGTTTGCACTAGATGACCTCAAGTCATCCCCTTCAGTCTTACCTATTCTGTGATTCTGTGAACAAGCAGTAATTACAGCAGTACTACTTTTAGAATATTTGGTCTGTTTGGGATTTGGAAGTTTCTACAGTTGATACCTCAAGAGGAATCTTAGTCAATATTTTATGTTCCTATCTAGACCAATGGCTCTTTGGGGCTGGTGGTAGCAAACCTTCACTGTCTTCTCCCTAACAACTAACTGTAGGTAAACCTGATCCAAATAGACATTGCCTAAGTGTTGCTCATTGTGCCTTCAGACTGAAAATTTGCCCCTGATTTGATGTTTGCTCCTTGTCCAGGATCCTGAAGTGCTGATTTAATCTCCTGGTATTTGAGTGTTAGCCACTCCTTTGTCTTGCTTTTTTGTTTCATGCAGTTCCTAATATTCGTAGTCTGTGCTGATGGTCCAGCCAACATCAAGTCCTTATTGTCATACAGTCTGGTGTCTCTGCAATGGTATCAGGATCTTGGCATGTCATTCTGAGCTACACACTTCACAAGGGTAATGGATGATAGGTACATGCAAATAAAAAGACATAAATAGTAAGCATAAATAACACATAGTAGAAGCCTATGTTTTGTTGCACATTATAGTGAAATTTCCTCCTCTGGTCCATCATGACATTTATGAAACATACATAGAATATTTTTGAAAATAGCACTCATTTCATTATGTACAAGGTTTCCTTCCCTTTTTGGTGACCAACCTTAATGTGGAGTTGCTGATTGACTGAGAGAAAGATTTCGTATTGAGAAATTTTCGTATTGAGAAGCCATTTCTTATGGGTTGACTATCTTCTAACATGCTAGAGAAAAAAGAAGTGAGCAGCCCTTAAATAATTAAACCAGAGTTTGGTGCTTAGTAAATGTTAAGAAAAGGTGATCCACATAGACTTTGTAACCATTTGGTGAAGAAAGAAATGCAATGATACAAAAATGAGAAATGATAAAAGCAACGAAGATATCCAGGTGGATCCTCTAAAAATCATATGTTTGCAGTCTGCTTTTATGTGAAGCAAACCTTAACTGAAGGAAAAATAATCCAAGATAGGTATTCTGAGGAATAAAGGCAGTAAATGGGCCATGACTAGAAAGAAAACAAAACTAAACAAGTAAGCTCACCTGCAGAATAAAGAACTGTAATTGGTGTTTAATGCATTCTGCACTCTGAGACTGATGCTGGTTGTGATAAACAGAGAATTTAATAGATATCTCAGAAAACAAAAGAATGGGCTAAAAAATGTTAAGTGGGTAGATAGAAAGAGGGACAGAGAGACAGACACATACATACTTATGTGCATACATACATGCATATGTATATACAGGCAGGCAAATATGTACATACAGATACATATGTACATGCAGATACATGTATATACAGATACATCTAGCTGGATTTCTTAATGACAATCTGCTGTAGTGGGGTGTCAGTGGTCTGTACTGTGTCTATAAGGTCCTACTGAGACATATATCTGTGTGCTGAGAAGCACAGGACACCCTGTGTGCTTAGCTTTGTAAGCACCCTTACCTTTGGCTTGGAATAGCAATACTTTGTAAGCTTTTCCTTGTTATGCAAAAGTTTATGAAGAACTGTGGTGATTCAACCCAGAGGGATAGTCCAGTGTTCTGTCCCAGCAGTGGCCATAAGTTGATTCCTAGGGCAAAGAACAGAGCAAGCACCTCATACCTTCCCAGTATCCAACTACTTGCAGATCTGAAGATTTCTTAAGCTTCATAGCCTTCAGTGGAGTTTTATTCCAAATACTCATTTAGCTTGCCCTTGTACCCATATAAATTTTTTGGCATCCCAAATGGATTGGTCTTTTAGAAAGAGTTTGAGTTCTCTACTGCATTCTGTGTGAAGAGCTACCTCCTTTGGTTTGTTTGCACCAAGCTCCTATCAGCTCTGTTTCATGACATCAGATACCTCAGTGATGTACAATAATATCAATGTGTGTATATATATATTTATTTGTAATAGTGCTATATTTCTACAAAAAACTCAAACTGAGTGAAATTCCCAGGAAGGAGGGGAGTTTGATACAGTGTGGTGGAGAAATGAGCCTGTCTCTGGGGCCAAAATATTTGGCCCCACTCTGTGTGGCAGAAAAGAGGATGCAAGTACAGAGCTGGGAGCCAAGTTCTCCTGAAAAACATCGCAGGGACCAGGAGTTGCTCAGTGGATTTTACCGCAATTCAGAGAGTCTCTGAATTGTCATTGAAAGTAGGTTTGAGGAAATGACTCACCTGCAAGGACGCAGTGGGAAGGACGAGTTCTTTATGAACCTTTTAATTTAATTGTTGATATTTAGACTCCATCTGGCATAGCCACTTCAGATTTTTTCTCTTCAGACAAGTTAAGGATCTCAGTTAAAACCTGACTTTTTTGACTTTAAAGGCTTTTGTCTTGGAGGAAGAGTTTATTGGAGATGAAAGCCTGGACAGATCCATCTCAAAGTTGTGGTCAATATTTATTTCCTCAATAAGGCTTATTAGTTGTACTGTAGCCTTCTTTACAAAAAATTGCCCTGTGTTGCCGCGGGTAGAAAGTGTGAGTAACTCGGAGCCTTTAGCAGCAGTCTCGTGTCCTGAAGAAAGTGACTTTGGCTTTATCCAGTCTCTAAACAGAGTCGAGCCGAGCATCAAAGCTCCTGCAGGGTTAAGGCTTAATTCATGCACAGCGGTTTAATTTAAGCAGGGAAGTAGAGACGAGAAAGGGTTCTTTTCCGCTTATTGCCAGCAGGACTTTATTACTGGAGCATGGAGCGTGGTAAAGACGGCTAAAATGGCGGTCAGGGGCATGTTATAGTACAGAGGCGAGGGAAAGGCAGCCGGGAGAGAGCCAATCACTGCGGAGGATTACAATGATTGACAGGGGCACCGGCCAGTCAGTCGGCTGTCAGCAGCTGGCACAGGAACCAATGAGCTGTCCCCCTGGGCAGGGACAGCCCCTGCTGCCGCAGCCGGGGAGCCCCCACGGCCTGGCACTCCCGGCTGCATCCTGCCGGGGGGAATAAGGACCGGCCCCCGCGGCTCTCAGCACGGCAGGGCTGAGTCGGGCCGCCAGCCACGCCCAGAGGCACCGCAACACTGTGTTCCTTACAAAGAGATCCCTAACATCTGTTCCTTATAGCTTTTTCTTATGGCATCTCATAGAAAATCTCCTTATATTAAACAGGCTGTAAGCATTTAAAAACGGTTAGTGATCCATTCACTGTGACTACTAAGATTTTTCAAAAGGCTTTTTTTGTGCAGATTCTGCTAGCTCTTGGTACTGAGGATAAATTCCGTGCCTGTGCGTTTCTCCATCAGTGAATCTGAGTGACTAATTAAAGATTTGGAAGTGTTATTTTTTTTCCTGGCTTCTTTGTCTCTCCTATTTCTTTCATAAAATCGTGTAACACTTTCCGGATTTGTAGGGGCCAGCAGGCATTTTGTGCATAGCAGCAAAATGATTCTTCTCACCTGCAACCTACCAATTATTATGTCACTGATGACATTTTCAGGTGGTGCAAGTGTTTGAAGTGAAAAGTAACAATTAGGTGGTGCCAGCCCAACAGAAATTTTCCTGTTCAGTACCAGACTCTTTCCAAAATAGCTTGTCTCACAAATGCAGTTCCCACATTTAACCTAGAGGAAGGTGAAAGGCCAGACAAAACATGAGAATTTAAAAATGGAAACTTCACAAAATATGTAGTGGCCAACAAAAAATGCCTAAAAATTTCTGTGACTAAAATATCCTAATTAGTTTGCTTAGTTGTATAGATAGGGAACTACATGGGAATTCAGTGCTATTTCTGTGTAATGGGAATATTAATTTAGAAGTGGTTCACAAATCTTCCAGCACTAACAGATCAAAGCCTATCTGATACCAACTAATAAGTTTTTGGTTTTATTTAGATGATTTGTATGAAAGAGTTACCGTTTTTTTATATTTTCTTTTTCATTCATTTCTATACATTTTTGTTTGTTACCAAGCTTTCTGAAAGTTGAGAAAGCTTTCTTCCTTTGTATGGCTACTTGCTGAAACCACAGCTATTCTTTCCTTTTTTTTAAATTTGAATATCCACGTTTGCCACCTTCTTGGCTACCTGCCCTTCTATAAAATAAACTGTAATTGGTATTCAGTGTAGTACATGTGTTCAGCCTGAGAACTTTTGAAACAATTCCAACCTTTTTGTTTTCAAGAGTATGTCTTATCTATATGTCCCATTCACATCCACCCACTCTCAGAATAATTTCTGCAATCCATCATTGTTATATCTTTCCTTATGCCTACATTTTCTCTCCAAAACTTTCACTCTGACTTCAGATATCACACTCACTTGTGAGGTTTCTGGAATGCTGAACCTTCTAGGTAGTATTCCAGACAGTGACTGTGACTCTATTTTGAGCAATTTCTACAACTAACTGATGTATTTCCTAATGTGTGCCTTTTTTCCCCCTTGGTTGCTGTCAGTGAGGCTATGTGGTAATGGCTTTATTTCTTTTTGGAGAGAGCAACTCTGCCAAATGCAGGTTAGTGCTCACTTCCGTGGTTATTGCTGTCCTCTTGACATTCTGGGTTCCAATCTGGAAAACAGTTTCCTCTTGCAGGTTCACTTCTATTTTGCTTCTGAATATTCCTGGGTTTTGTTTTATTTTGCTTTTAAACCTAACTCACTGTGGCACTGAGGAGCTGAAAAAAGAGAAATAAAAACTTTTAATCTGATCTGAATACATTCTGCAGGCTGGCAAATTTCAGTTTCTTATTCTGTTATCTTTAAGCCTATTTTCAGAAGTATTTTTTAATCTCTGTTTCATGTCTCTGAGGCCCACTACAATCTGATCTTACATTAGAGATTGTACAAACCTTACAAACAGCATGTCAGACTTGCCAAATTGAAGCTATAAATGATTCAAAAATTTTTTGATTTCGTATATGAAGCCAATTATCTTGCTTACAAGTCGTTCTTTCTGGCAGTGAAATATTTTCTATATCTATATCATGGCTTGTTCTCTTTCACCAACTTCTAGCCTGGCAATTGAAACTCATGCCTTGGATCCTGCAAATATAATTTGTCTGACCCCAATATATTAGAATAGCTGTAGACCTTTATCTCATTATGCCTTTCCATAGTTTCATCTCCTCTTAGAAGAAAACAAATTCTTGTCTGGGTGACTTCCAAGAGTCTGTTGCATCTGTGGATAATTCTAGACACATTAGCACATTAATGTGCTCTTGCATTGTCATTTGACAGCTTTTGTCTTGTTTCATGATGGTTTTCCCCCTCCATTGAGCATGCTATCTGCTAAATATTGGTGAAAATTTATAAACAGTCAATATCAGACTATGTAACTTATATTAGCTGAAGCTGGGTCTGGAGCCTGGGCTGTAGCTGCTTTGTGCATGGATTTGTGTGTAGCTCACAAATCAGAGAGGATGGACTACTTTGTCAAAATTTACTGACATCCCAAAACACACCATAGTGATCTCAAGGGCACAGGCACTAATGACTGCACTAGTCCATAGTCAGAGCTGTCCTAGATCTTAATTAACTCAGTGTAAAGTGTGGACATTGAGAGCCTCATCCTACGCAGGAAACCCCAATATATCCCTCTCTCAGCCAAATTTAAAAAAGGACTTCTTTAATTCTTTCTTCTTTAAAAATGAAAAACTAAAAAGGACTAAAAAGATTGTTTTGTTTTCTTTTCTGAACAGCTATTAACCATTGTCTGCATAACCATGATCAGCACAATGGCTTTGATGAGACTAAGCCCACACAGTTTGTTCCTCCAGAGCACACCAAGTTTCCTGCCAGCTGTTTTGTATTCGCTACATCCCAACCCAATAAAAAAGATTGAGTGAAGTCTCATGATTGATGCAAATAAAGCCAAATGCTGCTACAAAACAAATAAGATTTCTGTCATTATTAGTCACTGTTATAAAAGGGAATATTCTGTTGAAAGGGAATATTCTCAGAAAACCTCATCCAAACTATACCTAAGCCACAACCTTTCCCTCTTTTAAATTTTTTTTAATAGTTGCTGAGGAGAGATACAGTGTTGGGACCTTTTAAAGCGTCCTTCATGAACTCTGTCCAGGTGCCATGTGACACAAACTATTTTATAGTGTGTCCTGCTCACTGCCAGGGTCTGTATAGCCAGTTTCTTCATCTCCATGGGTGATGTTTTATCTGGATTTTCTTTATAAATTGTAACATCAATACCTAGGCATTTTAGCTGACTCTGTACAGGTCAGCTCAGGTTCAAGCAGGGTTCATATTACCACTGGAAACTCGATCATACACTTGTGTGATTTGAGCAAAAAAAAGGACAAGGTAACTTTAGAAGCTAGAAGCCTCTAATTCAATCCCAAAGCATGCTGTCAACTTTTTTCCTACTACCTTGTAGGTTTAATGTTGCACCAGAAGGATTTGACTAGAGGGAGACTAATATCTGCTAACACTGTTGCTAGCATATTTCTTTGCTCATGGGTTCTTTCACTTCATATTTTATTATCAGTGGAGTAGATAGCACTGCCTGCTATTAAAATTGCTAAATGTTGCCCTTGAAACTCCCCTCAGTTTCTTATAACTTTGTAAAAGTTTTAACTACTGATGTTTAAAATTTGATGCCAATAAGGTATCTGCCTCTGTCTGCTTTTGTAGGATTTATTTCGGTATTTATTTTCAACACATTCCAGCTGTTTTAAAGAATAGTGCCTGAGATGCTTTGGTTGTTTCACGCAAGTTGAAAAACAAAATAGTACCTGACAGTTTTTTCTTTAAGCACCAGTAATTTTTATTTTCTATTCCTCATTATCTGCAGTAAGGTCAAGAAGTTTGGAGAGGAGAGAGTGTTAGGCCAGGGAAGAACATCTTGTATTTGTACAAGGAATAGGCTGTTTTAAAAAGACTCTAAAATATGGCCATTGCTAATGGATAAAATTCCCCAAACTTCCTATCTCTGGTGAGCACAATCCAGTGTGATGTTGTACAACATCTGGCAAGTACAGCTGTAAGCAAAGCATTCTTGGCTTCATTTGGCCAACTGGAATATAAGCAACAAGGTGGTTTCAGAGCTCTCCATGCTGTTGTGCTGGAGATTAGAAAGAAAAAAATCCGCTTCATGTGACAAGAGGAGAAGAAGAAAATGAGACTGTGAGAAAAAGGGGAGTTTGTCAAGGAGCTTCTTAGAAAAGAGAAATAGGAGCAGAGGTTGATAAGCAATTAGAGGAAAAAATGCAATGAGTGAGATTGGAACAAAAACTGGGAATAAGAACCAGCAGAGGTGAATGAAGAAGATGAAGGAGGCTCGAAAATAAATACAGTGAGGAAAATGGAAATTGATGAGCAGAGAAGCAGGAAAAAAGGAGCCCAGACTGCCCAACTGGAGAAACAGACCATATTATGTGTGTCAAAGTACCTTGTGACATTTGCAGGATATAGTTTTCCCAGTTTGTACGAAATTCTGAAATTCCATGACAGGGACTGTAGGGTATGTTCTGAAAAGGCAAAGGAAACCAAAGAATTTTTAAAAAGCCCAAACAACAACAACAACAACAACAAAACCCTAAACATTTTTCAAACTAAATTGTGAAGAAAAAGTCAAGTCAGGTGACATGTTTGTCATTCATAATGCTCTAAAATTTGGATTTAAGATTTGACATTTATCCCTTTAAGTATTGTTAAACCATAAATGAAATACATCTAAAACACATGATTTTTAATTACAGGTATAATTCTACTATTCAGAAATTATGATAATCTAACATTTTGTAGTTAATTAAAAAAATTCAAAACACTCAAGCTAGCACATTCCTCAAAATTATTTTCTTTCATTACATCACTGGTTTACAAGAAAAAAATTATCGTATAGGAAAGCATCAACTAGTTCTAGTTTCAATTTTCAGTTTGCTGGTGGTGTGCAATTTTTTAGGAATGAGGCCTCCCTTTCTGTAGGATGGCACTCACAGAATTTGGGAGACATGCAGGATTTGGAAGAGGTGGAGTTGATGAAAAAAGGCATTGCAGAAAGAAAATGCAGAAAAGGGCATTGAAAATAATATAAAGCAGGTATTTCACAGGTGGTCTTTTTAATGTGTTTTCTTAATTTTCTAGATATTTGATTTGATACCTCAGGGTGTCATTTTCAGAAAGAGTGATAACCTTCAAATGCTGTTGAAATCCATGGAAACTGTCTTTCAATACAGTTGCTGTATACAGTAAATCCTTTGAAAAGGTAGTCCAAAGTATTTCAAACAGAGCAACCAGAATTAGTGGGTATTTTTTACCTTAATCTCTCTGTGTTGAGGATTTCCCATCTGTAAAATGGTGATACTGATACAGCGATGTTAATGTGTGGCAAATGTGGTGTCTATTGCTGGAGTGCTGAACTCTACAACTTCAGCAGTTTTCTTTCAATACAGGTTTCTTTTCTGGACTGAGTATGAAAGAATAATTGCTTTCTTTCTGTGATCATAATTCAGCAGGAGAAAGTCATGTGAACAATCTCAAACCTCTCACAGAGGAGAATTGGAAAATATTTTTAAACTACTGAACTCAAGTCATTTAATCTTTCCTGCTTACTGCAGTGTATTGAATTTTTGAGACCAAACAGTGTATACTTCAGCTAGCTTTATAGCCTTGGCTGTTTATAGAGCGTTTATCTAAAAAACAAAAATAGAGAGAAAGGTAACGTGATGCAGATGCTTCTTAAATTTACCATAAAATGAATACATTTACAGGAATATTAAGAATAGATATGTGAATCTATTGCATAAGGGTTGATCATTCTTCATGAATGACTTACACTCACGACCTTTATTCTCCAATTAGGTGTATACATGTATAAAGACAAAAGTGCAAGATGTCTGCAAATAAAATATTAACTCAAATATGAAATAAAAACCTTCCAGATGTCTAATAATGGAAAATTAGAATCTACTCTTTGAGAAAACGTAAGCCTGAAATATGAGAAAATATTTCACCATTCTATTTCCCTCCAAATAAAAGCTGCCGTGGGTTGATAAAAATAAATTACATCAAATGACATTGCCATAATTTTTCTTCTTATTCTACCTGTGTAATGCATTAAAACTATCAATAATGACTCTAAAATTGTAAGAAGCAAGGCTAATTTGTATTTATCAAGATTCTCAGTTGCACAAATTGCTGAGATACAGCTTAAAACTTTTCCAATGACAGCTCATATTTTCTATAGCAAACAAGGAAGCTGGAGGCCTGATTGCTTCTGATTTAGCTCCCAGCCCTTATGTTTGGTTTTTTTTCTCCCGTATCTTTCTGGTTGCATTTTAAAAATCTGTTTTGGATTTGTGTCAACAGTCCTGGTACCACATAAAAGTTAGTAGCAACTTGGAGTAGTAGTAAGGGCCAGCTCTTCAGCTCATCAGCCAGGAGGGGACCATGTGGCACTCTACCTAAAGTATTTACCTCTCCTGGGAAATTGATGCTCAGTGCTATTAAACAATCTCCCCACCATCTCCAGGGCTGACTAGTGTTGCAGTGCAGTCACAGAGTTGCAGAATTTGCTTGTCCTTTCTCAGGTGATGGAGCCATCCTGATTCACTGAGGGGGAGGACAAATCTGTCTTATCTTGTATGTATTGTTACCCTGGGAAAAGTCCATGGGAGAGCCTGGATTTATCTGATCTGCTCCTGGGTTGCTAAGACACTTTTCAAGAAATACCATTTACTACTGTTTTTTGTTTATTTATCATGTAGTTTTAACAAGAATCCAGAGATGCAGACTCATTTGGAAGGAAGAACATCCCAAGAATATCAAAGAAAAGGCATTTTCAGGCAGAAAATGCACAAAGTAATAAAATTACTTGCATGCAGTCCCAAAATAAGTCATGGTCAGGGACAGAATCAAGGTTGTCCAACAGCCATCATTTTTATTTATCATCACACCACTCTACCACTGGCTAGTTTCAGAAGAGTTGAACTTCTCAATGGTTTCTTATGTAAAACAACAGTGGAGCCAAACAAAGACAGCTGAATAAGTGTATCTGGAAACAGGATGAAGTTTGTTAGGGCTGTCTGCTACATTGGTACAATACCTACTGCAATTGCTGCCTGGGGACAGTGTGTTTGCAGAATGTGGCAGCAACAGCTTTTGCAGGACAAAGTACTGCACATTTGATCACTATGGTTGGCAGTTTTTCTGTCAAGTTAGCACCAGCAGAGAATACACAAGAGTCTATGTTCCTCTATGAGCTGCTCAGTGCAGTCATATTAAAATTTTCTTCCATTAGGACACTGTCTGTACCCAGTAAAAGCAAAACACAGTGCAAGTCCCAGCTGACAGACAGATGGCCTCTTTCAATTCACACAAGGACCCACTGGAGCATCCTCACAGTGCTAGGGAGGTATGAACACATGGTTTTCAGGTACACTCTGAGGCCCATTACACGTGCAGCAGAACCTAAATCAACCTCAGAGCAAATGAGAATGAAGGCCATGCCCTTTGTACCTGACAGTCCCTTTTTGACTCTCACTTCTTTGGAGAGCCTTCATGTACCTCAATGATTCTGGAAAAAAAAAAAAGTGTGGATGCCCTGCCAAGAAAAGAAGGCTCTGTAGTCATCTCACTTTGAACAAAGAGAACTGGTTAAGACCAAGTCTATTCTTATTTTGCCCACAAATTTTGATATGGCTGAAGTAATTTCTTTGCAAATGTGACTGGCAACTGAAGGGTTCTCTGTTGCTGGAACTGGGCTGGAGCTGATCACTCAGGCGAGTCTTTATTACAAATATAAGGAAACTAAAAAGTGAGTGAAGCAGGGATAGGCAAGGGAGAAACAGAAGATACAAAAGTTGCCCCCTCCTTTGGGAATTTACACCAACTGACATAAACAGTAGCTGCTTCAGCCCCCAGTGCTTTGTCTCTCACATGGGAGCTGTGAAAGCAGAAAGCAGAGAAAGGAGGGTATCCCACAGCAGCAGTGGGATCGAGGTCAGTCACTTCTAAGCTGGAGGCAAGTGCTGCTCTGTGAGCTGAGCTTGCCCTGGCTCAGATATGTGGTCCCACCACACCAGGCTCTCATTTACCTGCCCTGGCACCTGTTCCTTCTGTCACTGGGCTAGGCTGTAAGTATGTTTGGGATTCCTTTCTGAAGAGCTGCTTGTTTAAAATTCTTGCTGGAGCTTACTGCTCGCAAGAAGAAAAGTATTGCTCATTTTTGAGTAGGCTCCTATCATAGTTTAGGTTCTCCAGTCTGTGGAACATTAGCTGAAGTTTCAGTCTCTGTAAGGACCAAAAAAATATTGAGCTTATATCCTTTCTTACAACCTAACTGTTGTTCTGGGCTCTTCTTAATAGAATTTCAGGGGCTGATTAGGCTTGAATGGATATATTCCAACTAGGACAATGTTTTCCAAACTGCCTATATATACGCAAAGATTACTGATGGTTTTTTTAGCCTCTTCCAATTTTTCTGTTCTGTTAATTTACCCCATCAGACTTCTATTTCTGCCACTGTTCTTCTGCTTCTTTCCATCATTTTGACACGTCTAGCCACAGAAAGGAATTGAGTAGGATGCTTATCTCTGAACTAACAGCATCGTAGATCTAGTCAAGTCTACTCCTTTACAAATGTACTTTGAGAAAAACAATACGGGAAAAATAAATGTGTGGGTGTATGTTTTCTGATTCCACGTGAAATAAAAAGAAGTACATTTGCATGGCATATGATTGCGGGCGAAAGCTTTCAGAGGAGAATACACCTGAACACAAATACTAATGATGTAGGAAATCATCAGTGTAATTCCTTTCAGATTCCTATGGACTCCCCCTAAAGGGGGTCATACCATCTTTCTTTGTCTGCTCCTCTACATTAATACAGTTAATAATCCTGATCTTGCATTTATCTCTTGTAGAAGGGAGATCTCAAGGCCATACCTGCATAGAGGCACAGCTGATTCATTAGCAAGGTTTAGCGGAGGGTACGTCCCCCTGAAAATGTTTCCTGCAGTAGTACAAGAGGAATGGCTCTGTCCTCTGACAGTAGTTGATTTCCTCAGAGTTCTTCTCATTTGAACTTCTGTGCCTGACATATACAAATTAAATATTCAGCTTCCAAAGGGGTTCAGACCTTTTTAGGGGTTCAGTCCTGTTTTAACGCGGGCTCCGGGTGGCTGCTCGAGGCCACTCAGCGTTAGTCTGGGAGTGACCCTGGTTTCCCGGGGGCTGCAACTCGCAGCTTCCTCAGACGCAGGGCGTCCTCCGGCAGCTCTGTTTAGTGCTGGCTCCTCTGGGTGAGAGAGCCCTGGGCTGATGTTACAGGCGCAGGCGAGGATAAAGGCCAGAGAGAAGGGCTCTGGTGTGATTTCCAGCTATTTTATTTCCAGGGGAAAGGCAGTAGGGAAGGCAGGAGAGGGTCCGGGGTCCGGGAGAGGTGGTGCAGGGTCCAGGAGGGGCAGCGCAGGGTCCGGGAGGGGCAGCGTGAGGATCGGGAAGAGCTGAAGGCTTCAGGGACCAGGCAGCGAGCACGGGGAAGGCAGGGGATTTATCAGGATACAAGCAGGGGAGAGTAACCAACTGGGGTACACGAATTTACATGGAACCAATGCAGAACTGAACAGCCATGAAGCTTCGAGAACATAACCTTACACAGAACATGAAGTAATGCCTTAATTAACCAATAAACTGAAACATGTAAACAACGTTGCAAGGGACGCTGGGGGTGAGCCAGAAAGCTCACCCTGGCAAGGGAGCGTGACTCAGATGGTGGCAACCTCGGGCTGAGGCCAACAATCTAGACGGTGTGGGGCTGTGACTTTTGCCACATACAGTGCCACACTGTTTCTCATTAATGGGACTCATGGAAACTTTAGTGCCCTTACCCACACAAGTAAAGGCTTTATTTTATTTAATACTGAGTAAAACAGTGTAGCTTTATGAGTTAAAACATTCATTCTGTGTAGGTATTTCATCATGTCGCATGGCAGGGGGCAGTGCTGCCAGGGAAAATGATTAATGCTCCGTGGTTCTCTACTCTATGGTATCAGGGCTCTCAGATCCCTTCAGAAAGAGGACTGAATTTAACCGAGGTCTCCAACATCCAAATATTCTAGCTATAGAGCTGTTTTCCAAAAATAGAGCCCAGCCACACATCCCCTCTCATTTTGTATGGAGCCCAGTCAATCAGGAAGCATCAGCAGGGCAGCCCCAGGTTTGCAGACTTGACCTGCTCACAGCATCCTTGGGGGCTTTATGGGACCTTTGACAATGACAAGCTGAGCATCTCTGGGCTTCAGGGGTCTTCAGGGTGAGTTGGCAACTTAAGCAGGATGTGTGGAGCTTCAGTTACAGCTGTAGGTGCTTGGCAGATCCTCCTGGAGAGTCAACAGCATGTAGACCTTGAGAGACTTGCCTGTTGGGAAGAGCAGTGAGATTTAGGACATGTTTGCACATTCAGGCTGTAGCCCCAGAGGTGGGCTGTGTCCCACTGATATTGTGGGCACCCATCACATCAGGGTAGTTTGCCCCTGCATGAGTAATAGCTCATGCCCTCTGCCCAGCTGCTCTTAAGGCTGCAACATGAGGCCTCTCTGTCCAGGTAGGCTTGAAAACAGGAAGCAAATCCTGAAACCATGCAGTGCTATCACTTAAGTTTCAGTCATTGTTGTTCAGTATATTTAATTAAGTACCTGTACCCATGCTCCCATATATAAATCAGCCAATATCAGCCAACATGGTAGGTGCTGCTAGTGAATAACTCCAAACACAGTGGAGGTTTTAATCTCCTATTGATCCTGCAGAACTCCAGCTTGACTGTACCATGCGTAACTTGTAACAACAACAATGGCTTTCTTCTCCAGGTGAAGAGTGGGCAACACTTTGAACTATTTAAATCAATAACTTTGCCTTCAGCTTTGTCAGATGCATCCTGTGCTTCAAAGGCACATCCTCACATTTTGCGTTTTCCAGACAACTTGCTCCTCAGGCATGTTGGCCTTGGCACAGGCCTCTATCTGTGATAGAGCAAGGACACCCATTGAGCTAACCAGGATTGCAAAAAAGAAACTTAAGGCAAATCCCTGACCCAAAAGACTCCTTATGGGTGGGAAGAGAGAATAGTTAGGCAAGAACTCTGTATTTGCAGATCAACAAAGGTGCAAGTGCTTTGTGGCACATAGGGAGGAACAGCTGATCTGAGCAGCTCGACTTTATCCAAATAGACTTCAAACAAATCCTCCACTTGAAAAAGTTGGGTTGACTTTCACTGATCTTAATAACAGCTACACAAGAACATCAAAAGAGCAGAATTTGGCCCCATGAAAGGCAAGAAATAACCCACTTATGGGTCTTATTGTAAGGTATTAGCAGTTTAAAATTACAGTCATTGTGTGGCACAAAGAACATTCTGAACAATCCATTCCCTTATGGACGTGATTTAAAATTAATTCATTCTTCTGCCTCACTCCATTATTGCCAGCAAACCAGTGATGTGGAATTATTTCTAAGCCATATGGTCTTCTGAGGACACATACCTCCTTAGCCTACTCTAATTAAAACATTTCATGTGTAAGAAGTTCGCTCTGATTTTTAGTTTTTCATTAAATAACTGAACAAAAGGAAAAGTGGATTTTGCAATTAGAGGTTAGGGATGGTTTCTGTTTTTCTCATTTCCTATTTACTTTAAAATCAAAAGGGATGTCATCCTGGCATGTAAGTGCTTTCTAGCAAAGCATTAGAGTATTTTGGAGGAGAAATCAAATGGCTTTAAAACACTATATTTGATTTTCATGTTTCTACCTAAAAACATAATTCTTTAAAAGGATTTCTTGTGACAGTCATTTCTGTGCATGACTGTGTGAAGAGCAAGGATCTAGACCTTGCTGACTCATTTACCAAATATTTCTTGATTTTCTTAACAGCTCAGGTTTTTTGTTGTTGTTGTTGTTTGTTTGGTTTTTTTTCTCTCTGCTGTTTTGTTTGCTGCTGTCAAGAATGAAAAAAATTTAGTCCACTATGCTTCATCTAACCTATAACCAGCTGAAGAATATAGATGAAGGTGTAGTAGGAGGGTCAAAATATTACATTTTCAACAACATTTGTAACATTTTCAAAGAGCAAATTCAGTGTCTTGAATTTAGGAGCATTTTAAAACTATTTCCTGCAGTGTATTTTTATGTGAAAAATAATAAATCTACATGATACTTGGGTGGAATTACAGTAATCAATCAGAAGTACATCCTATTAAAATATCAGTGGATTTGTAAACTAGATCAAATAGTCCCCACATGAATTTACATATTCCCTTTCAAATGTATTTTTGCTATCTTTCCACTATTTTATATCTTACTGACTGAGTACTGTTTCCGTCTTCCTTCTTCTATGTATTTTCCCTCTATGGCAGTGTATTGTTTCACAGAACACCATTCCCTGTCACTGGGTAGTAGTGATATCCCATTTTGAAGGTTATGCCTACAATTATAGAGTTCTTATTTGAACTGGAAATGGACTGCAGTCAGGGTTCCCTTCATTCTTTTCTTGCCTTTAAAACAAAATCAGTTGGATGTTCATCTGTACCTATAACAAACTGGAAACTGGGAAAAAGCCCTGCAATATCTATTGACCTTCACTACCAGTGAAAAATAAAAATCCTCACAGGGCACAAGAAATATGCATAGGTTTGAACATGCAGACAGACACTTTGGACCTATCCACAGTCTTGCATCAATATTTATTTACTTATTTACTTACTTGTTCACTTATTTTAAGGCAATCACTAGTTCTGCACACATACAGAAAACCTTGAATTTGAGACCCACGTGAAGGCAGGAGATATTGCTTACTGGTCACTTCCTCCAACCTTGCCAATTGCACTGAGGAGGATCAAGAGCATCCATTCAGTCTGGTAATGCAAGTCATCCTTGCAGCTCATAGCATCCTTCTCAGAAGCAGTGGCTGTTGATAACACTTCTCCTCAGCCCCCAGCAGCTCTTCTGGTTAATCTTGAGCCAAAAAATTCCCTCTTAGTTCTGAATATTAATGCCCACAGAGAGAGCTAAAGGAACAGAAATAATGTAAGTTAAATTTCCATTGTACCTGATAAAGGCATGACCTTGTGACATAGACATGGCCCTATAACATACCTCTTCTTTTCCTGCCAGACCTGTGCAAAGATTTTACACCCTGTGCCTTTTGGCTATCATGTCTGCCTCTAATAATTCATTCTCCCATGAGGTCTAAGAATACAGATTAACTCAGTGCTAGTAAAAAGAACCTTTGATACCAGAACCTGCAGGAAAAGAAATCAAATAGCTTGACATGTGTTTGGATGCCCCAAATGATAATAACTTGGTCACTCTGCTACGCTGCACACATGTGTATGTTTATATTTGTTAACATAATTCCCTTAGCTGTTTAAAGGTTATAGTTAGTGCTCCACATTTATTTATACAATGATTTATTTCTAGCCACAAGTCAGGCTCATGAAATAGCTGACAGCTTTCTGTATATCTGGAGCACACTTAGACCATAATCCTAATATTATCCTTAATATTAGGAAGCATCTTTACCAATCTCAGTATGTTCATAATGATGAAATAATTATGTTAGTATTAAAATTTATCCTTTGCCAGTAACAAGCTGCAGAACTCTTGAATGCTCCCTAGGCTAAGGTTCGCAATCTGTTTAAATTGGCCTTTCATTGCACGAGTAAACAACTTTAATTATCTGGGCAAATAATCAAAGTATTCTTAGATCTGAGGGTGAGGTTATATTAATCATATCCTACCTCTAGAGAAGGTCCAAGAACTTAATGAAAAGACAAAAGTGCTTACTCCATAATAACACTTATTAGCCTTCACAGTTTATGAAAATATTACGGGTGTCATAATGTCAGTTCTGTGAAGCTGGAGCTTCCTAAGAACAAATTACTGAGGGTCAGTTTATACCATCCAATAAAAAGAATTGAATATATATGTGTACCACTTGCATTTATCATAAATAAGAGCTGCTACTGAACAAGGTGCCTATGATATGTATGTCTATATGCACATCATATGCCAGAGAAAAGTAGAGCCTCAGTATAACTGGTAAAGTAGCTTTGGACTTACTCTGAGTCATCTGAAAAAGAGCGCGGGCATTGCAGCAGTGAGATTAATGGCTGGGACTAAAACTCCTTTCTCAATTCTCTCCCTTTTCCAGTAAATCTGCCCCAGAACTCATTTGCACAATACTTAAGCAGAGAAAATGACACTGGTCAACAGGTGCTATACCAAACCTGAGATTTATTGAGGACTACATTTATGGGTTTGCCTTGTCAAAGGCTTCCAAATACCTTATGCAGTGCCATATTTATTACATTACAAGTCCAATATAGCTTTCCAGTTACTTGTATTATGTGAACTCAGAGGAGAAATAAGGTAGAAGTAAATATACTGTCACTTTTCCAGATGAATTGTTCAAAATGCTGAACTTGCCACCTGAAATTTATGTCACTGGGAACTAAATTGCATGATAATATAAATTTGGCAACATGGGGTTTTTAACTTCATGTATTGTGATATACTGCCTTGACAACATCCCTGTGGAGTTAAAACAATGACCATGCTGTTATATTACCAGTAACAACTTTCAAAGGAAATTAAGTGAATTGTAAATTCAGTATGTTTGAATTAATTTTATTTATTAGAAGATATCTTTGTGATTGATAAAAAATGGCTGAGTGAAACCTCTGTTCCCTGTCACAATTTTCTTGACTTTTTCCATCAAGAGACTGTGGGACAGAGATCCTTATTTCCTTTACATTAGAGTTTTCAAAGGACTTGTAATCTTTGTTAGAGACAGATTTTCAAAGTATTTCAGAACTCGCCTGAACCCCTAAGAGAGACTTGTTCCTTCAATAAGTGCTTCAATCTCATTGTTTTCAATTGTGGTGACAGACAACATGTGGAGGTGGGAACAAGCATGGAGTTAGGAGGATGTTGACCAGCCCCAAGGATACACATCTTTGCTGAGCTGAGCTCTGTAGCCTGCTGCTTTTCCCTAGATTTTCAAATACTCTCTCCCTTGTGTGCAATAGGAGCATGTACAGCCTGTGTTTCAAGTCAGACCAAACAGGTCAGGTGTGTTTCTGGTCTATGTGGCTGTTCTCAAGCTACTTTCATTTTGAGGGAAAGACAAATCTAATGGAGAAGAGCACCCAGGCACCTTTGGGCATCTGCTTTAGCCAGGAGGCAGAGAAGCAGGAAGAAAAAAGCCCAAAATGGGTCTGTGAGACTCATTGCCTCCCAGTGTGACCCTCATATGCCAGGAACCTGGTGGGATAACAACCTGGAGGGATAGCCCTGTCTGGGCTCCGATGATATCAGTCCCCTTCATACCACTGGGGGGGTGGTTGGGAAGGGCCTTACTTGGGCTGTCACAGATGCCTTGTCCCCTCCTCCATATCCATTGGCTATGTCCCTGTGGCAGTGCCGCACTGAGAATGGTTTCAGTCCAGAAATAAAACTTAATGACATTTTGAAATGTCAGATAGTCTGTCCTGCCTTCTTGAGGTTTTCTCTGAGTTTTTGCTGGTAAATACCTTTTTCTTGATAAACATGTGAACATACCTTAAAGATGGACCAGAAGACCTATTAGTTTTGGACAGAAAAATCTAGCTCAAAGCCCCTAAACAGGCAGAATGGGTTTATTTAGACAGGGATTCTCTCAGAACAGGCCTTGCCTTATTAACTTAAGGTGTGTTGTAGTCTTCATGATGTTGCTTGTGTTCTTGATATTGCTGCTATTTCATAAAGCACAAATAGTCACAGAAGTGCATACAAATGTCCACTTCAGTATATTTTAAAACACTCAAAGTCTGATTTGATTTAGAGTCTCACAATGTCAAAAACGTTCTCATGACTAATTTGAATCCCTTGGCATTTAAATGTAAGGGTTGGCATTTACTTGGGGCCTGAACAAGGTGTCACACAAATCAATAGAAAAGAGACCTAGGAGTTAGAAATAACTTTTTGTCAGAGTGATGAGACTGTAGATATTAGATTAGTAAAAAGAGCACCTATGTCAAACAGTGACATGATATAGATTGTTTATTATTCAGCTTTTGTCTTGTTCTAATGACTTTCCTTTGCTCAGTATCAATCCAATATGTACCATGCTGTTACTTCTTAGTCTTATATAGTGACCTGTCCTGAAGTGGAGGGAATAAGGAAATTGAGCCCATCTATAACACATTTCAATAAAGCATGAAGGTGGTATTGGTTCTGTCACCTGCAGATTAAAGTAGCTGCTTTCGTTACAATTTGATAGAATTTTGTCCTTGTTCTATTATTTCACTGTATTTTATTTAAAAGAGAATGAAGATATTTAAAAATACATTGCCACTGTAGAAAAATGCAATTACATTAGCCTTCTGCTGATGTACTTCTGTCAATGTCAAAACTTGTAAGTTTTAAAGTAGGTTTTACTCTCCATTTTAGAAGAGTGGGTACACACTTTCCTTAAATCATCCGTGGATCGTCCTCCTTTTGTTTCTGTGTTTGTTTGTTACCACCATAGCAAATTAGGCTCAGAACCAATGACGAAATGCCCATTTATTTCAGAGGGACAATTATGTCTTGCCAGGGTTTAACGTTTGCTGCCTGACATCCTGGAGGTGTCTAAATTTTGCGAATGGACAAAGTGGAGCATTTCCTCTTTGAAGACTAAGCTGATGATTTGGTTTAGTACTTTAAGCCTCTTGAGAAATGTCACAAAGGGCCTCATTGAAAAGCTTGTTGAAATAGACGGCAAGACTCTGACTTACATCGACAGACTGAGCCCACACCCTGTTAGTAACTTCAGAAACAATACTAGACCCAACTTTACAGAATGTGGCATTTCAGAACTCACTGCAGTGTATCTCCAGTTACCTGAGTTGATTCATTTCCTGTGGGGCATATGAGACATTGAATCAAGCTATTGTCATTATCTATTCCTGTAAATTATTGATATCTGAAATGCTGATGCTTCAGGCTGTGGTTACAGTAAGCATTAAAGCTTCCTGGAGTATTATTTTTCTTCCTGGCTCTTGTCCCATATTTTGGCCTTGTTCACTTCCAGAACAAGTAGTGATGAGCTGTGATTGACAGATCTTTCTTGCTTATGTATATATGGTGATTTGCATTCATTTCAGGAATGTCAGAGAAAATGCGATGTTAAATATCGATTTCAAGAAGGAAAAGGCAATGCTTTCTTTTAACCACAAACATCTCTGTAGCTACAATTAAATTTTAAAGTAAAATTTGAAAATGTGTGTTTACCAATCTGCACGAAGATCAGAAATGCTTTTGTTAGGGTTCAGCAGTGGCCCTCCCACCCTTTGCTGTTCTGTTGGCCATAGAAAAGCAGCAGCTATGGTATTCTCCGCTGTTAGTGTGGAGCAGAGAGCAGTAGGTTTTAGCTAGCTGTACATGCCTGGAAGGAAGGAGCTGGATTTTGTTTAGCTAGGAAGAGAACAGCCACTGCAGATCAGGGAGGATCCATCTTTTTACCAAAAAACAAACAAAGCAGAGCAATGATTTCAGAGCCTTTCTGAAACATCTTGTTGACTTCACATGGCAACACCAGAGTTCTGACAGAGTGCATCAGTACTCTTCTGTGGGGTGGAATACTGTGTGTGCCTGAGAAACCTGAAAACACATTAGTAAATTATTATGTATAAAGCTTCTGGGAGAGAGTACTCAACCCTATTTTCCCAATAAATTTTATTATCTCCTGTGAAGGAAAACATAATACAGAAATCCAGGGCTCTGTGTGTCTGCAAACCTCTTCAACAGATAAAAATACTGAAACTTTGGGGATGGTATAGGATACTAAGCAATCCATTTCACTGTTCATATCAACAGTAATTAAGAGTACTCAGATCTCAAAAGCTTTGAGTGATTTATTTGATGTCATACTGAAGCCTGTAGGTGAATTGATCCATAATATTTTTATGGGGTTAAAGCTGGTGTTAGGTTAGGCTGTTCTTTTCCTGGTAACCCATGCTCAGATGGCAGGGAGCTCTGGCCCCCTCCCAGCAAATAATTTAAACACAGCGTGGAATACAAACATAAAATCCATAAAGACAGTGCTTGACTTAAAAATTCCATGGGGATTCAGGTTACATGTGAGCTTTACTGGAATGGCCATGTGATGGGGTCTCTCTGCTTACTGGTCACAAATGCAAGGAGAGATATTTACCCTCCTAGGAGCAGGCATGAAATTGGCTCCAGAGTGCTGATAATCTCCCTGGAGGTTTTGAATATTTTGGGGGTAGTATGTTGCCCATATACATTCCTGAAGCACCAGCCATGTCCTTGCAAATATGGCATTGATGCCTTAGGTTTTAACCCTTATATTTTTTTGAATTCTGCATTGCCTAATGTGTAACTCTGAGATGCTTTATAGCCTATTAGCTGCTGTTCTCTCATGCTAAGATAGACATAACAGTGCCTCTCTGGGCTTGCTCTTCAAGGACATTTAGACTGCCCAGGCCCAAGCTTCTAAAGGGGAGGGCGGAGCAAGCTAGGGGAGCTAGGGGGAAATTGCAAAGTTTTAATTGGTGAATTTATGCTGATATGCAAATGGACCAAAGCTATAAAGGTGTGGAGAACTCATGACTCGTCGTCCATTTTGGGTGTAGCCCCTAGGGGGGCTCTGTCTGCCCTAAATGTACATTTGAAGGCCTTTCAAATAAATACCCACCTTTATTCCCTTACTCCTGTCTAGTTTCTGTTTCTAGTCAGCCTTTTAAGGCAACAGCATTACTGACCGTCTGAGGGTCTCCATATTTTCTTGTTTGAAGCACACGGCTGTCAGGACAGTTTGGATCCTGCCCTTGGCATCACCCTGCCTCCTGCTCTCCTGTATCTCTGTGCCATCTATCCTGATCCAGAAACCCAGTGAGCTCTATCTGTGGGCTGCAGGGGAAGGGGGAACATTGCTGTGGAAGTAACAACTCCTGACATTCAGCTCAAGGAGTGGGAAATCTGTCACCACACCTTCTGCTAACACAGAGCAAGCTTTGAGGCTTGAATTACACCCTCCGTCCTGAAAGCCAGGCTTAAGCATCCAGCAGGAAGCTGACCTGGACTACCCCACGGTCACAGTACAGGAGGATATCTTGCAATGCAGCCATATGGTGGAGCTCATGTAGTGGCTTGTGAGGCAGGCTTCTCCCGAAGGAGAGTAGCAGATATCTTGAATGATGTCTAACAGTAGCCAGCTTTTAGCTTATTAATCTTGCAGAACACTGCTGTAGTCATGTGTTGTTTTATTTGATGTAGTGGAGTCAGCTCTTAACTACCACTGATGATGCCAGTTGTCTGTATATGCCAGTCTACTTTCTGACCACTATCTAAAATATTCCACACTGTTCTTTTGCTCTCCTAACTTGCTCATCCTTGCTCCAGTATGCGATTATAAAAAAGAATTTCCTTCATCTTCTATTCATCTTTTAACTTACAAGAGCCAAATATACTTACAAGGATCTGGGTCTTTCAGCATTAAAAAGGGAGGGAAAAGTTATTATTATTTACTACTCTTCTGATATCAGAATTAAACTGTGCCTTGCCAGGCTTGCTTAGCTGGCACTAGGAAGATTAATACACCCACACTTGGCTTACTCAAGTTACAGATTGTTTACGCTAACAATTTGGAGAAAATGACACCAGTGGTCTCCAAGAAGTGAAATGCCAACACAACAGATTTCAAAAATCTGCAAGAAATAAAAAAATGGGCCTCAGTAAGAAATGAAACCCTTGCATGCTGGATTAATAAAGAGGAAATAGTTCACAATATATAAAATACAATGTGCGCCCAGGACCTGCTTGATAATCCAAAGCTATACCAGAGCTAAAAAGTTTGGCTTTTTCCATTGCTAAATATCTTGGAAACACAGGCATATCAGTGTATTAAAATGTTCCTTTAAAATGGCATTTCCTTGCATATATAAAGGTTCTTTTCTAATCAAATCCTCATTTAAATCCACATATTGCAAATGCTTCTGCACATACTTAATTCACCTTGCACATAAAAATTCTTGCAAGATTATGGCCTGAAAGTATCTTTTGTTTTACCATTTTAGTCTTGACCTTGCATGAAGAAAAAAATAGGATTTCAAGTGTGCTTAAGAAAATGTGGTATGCAGTTCTCCTCATTTCTCAAATTTGGGGCCTGATCCCTAAAGGTACCTTAAAAATTCTGACCAGAATATTGGAAGGAGAAAAAGAGTGTCTACTACTGCAAGCCTGAAAACATGCAGTTTTTGGGGAAAGACAAAAGTACTGAAGGAACCACCAAGAGAACAATAGTTTAACAGTTGCAACTGCAAGATAGAATGTACTTTAGCAAACAGCATCACTGTGCATGCCAAGATCATTTATTTCTATATCCACGCGGGAAGGGGAATGTGTAGTAAATGACTCACCCTCACTACCAACTGCTTATAGTCCTCACACAGTGTTTTCATCTAAATGACTGTGATTGTTACAATAGCCTATAAAGAATATATTATTTGTGCGTGATAATACAACTAAAATAGGTGAATTCAAAAGATGGTCATAGAATTAAAGATTTATAGCAAGTTTTCATCAATCCTCAAATGACCCATTTATCAATAGTATCCATACCACCCATGTTTATTTATGGCACAATCTTTAGCCCACTGGAGGCAGTGAAAAGATTTTCACTGAGAACAGCACAGGCACAATCAACTCCTAACCTTCCAAATCAGAGGCTGAGTTGTTTCCTGAAAGTATTTCTAGGCGGGGGTGGTGGAATAACATTCCTCTTTTATAACTCATAGATTCTCCCCTCAAGACCATGAAAACCACAGGAATACACAAAAACATGTCATAAGCCTGTTTCCAAGATTTCTAAAAAAGTCATGGAAATCCACTGCTCTTCCAAAAACCACTGAAATTTTTTGAACTGATCCAACCTGCATTGACAGCAATTACAGACCTGAATGTTCTCAGGCTAGCAGTGGAAACTTTCTCACAAAACCCTGTGACTTCCTGCTCTATTGTTGCCCTGACTTTTGCAGTTCTGGATGTTGTCATTCTTTTGTAGCTAGTTTCTCACATTCTTCTATGTAAACATAGCCATGTTATTGTAACTGTATCTTATAATTTACATTCGGGATGCCACAGGTCCCAGAAAAGGTACCGGGACCACCAGTTGTGCTACGGGAACCTTGCCACGGGTCTGCGAAAATGTACTGGGCCACCAAATGTTGCCGTAACGACACGAAAGAAGAGACGAGAGACACCTGTTACCAGCCAGGAGGAAAGAGAAGGAAGGGGGCCAGCAAGACCTGCCTTCTTTATTTTATATACATTTAGAAATCACTATTCATTGGAGGAAATCAGTTCTTCCTCCCCAATCACAGTGGTCAAAGGAAATGTCCATCAAACTTCTGTGTCTGGGAGAAAGGAATGTAAATGATAAGATACAGTTACAATAACATGGCTATGTTTACATAGAAGAATGTGAGAAACTAGCTACAAAAGAATGACAACATCCAGAACTGCAAAAGTCAGGGCAACAGTTCTATCATGGTCTCAGTCATTTCTGAAACCCGCCTTCAGTGTGCCACGACTGTGCTGACCGCAGAGGAACAGTGCAGCCCAAACTGGGCATTAATTGCCCTGGCAAAGTACTGTTCAGGCAGAGCTACCTGGGGAAAGGGAGTCCTTAAAACAAAATGAAAGCAGACAAAAAGAGTTGTCTCAATTATAATGGCACAAGCTGTGATGTTTGATGATTACTGATAAGGTGAAATAGGACACTAAGTGTGTTCCCTTAAAATGTGTCTCTTCTCTGAGCAAGTCTAGTAAATATGAGTAAAAGACATTATGTACAAATGCTGACAGAGAAGCTCAGCAGGAATATATGTTGGTTAGAGTGAAGTCTTTAGCCAGTAAAGCACCACAGGAGACAATAGTTCCATTTAATGCATTAGCTATGACATGGTAATAGGTTATGACAAATGATCCTTAACAAGAAACAGATATAAAAGCATAGGTCTCAATCTCTCCCTCATGTGTTGAGGCTTTCAGGAATTTTATGGAGAGAATATTTCCAATAAACTTTAATTCTAAAAGGAGCTGCTCTTACTGATCCTTTTCTTGCTGACCCAGATACCTCACTCTGAGGTGGTGAATCTACATGTACTGACAGTCTGTTACTGTGACTTCACTTGCAGGAAACACTATCAGGAAACTCTATTATCTAAACATATGCAGCAGATAGCCAAAATTTCTGAGGTGTGACTCTCCATGGTGCCACACCTGAGCAGTGAGCAGAGTGCCCAGATGCTCTGACATCCACTGTGCGACTTAGAGAGGGCAAAGATGACAGAAAGTGAGGTCTCTTTTTGTTTAACATCATCAAAAATAAGATACCAGACATCTTTAAACAGCAGTAAGCATACACACCTGTCTGTTTAAACAACACCAAAGTGGAAGAGAAAACACTGAGAGAAAAACCTACAGCCTCTCAATTTCAGCAGCATCTTACTGAAATATAAAGTTGGAAAATAGAATGAGGACTGAATACAGAAAGGATACACATCAAGATGGAGTTTAACCTGCTTTGGGAATGACTTAAATACAAACTGTAAGATAAAGTAAAATTAAAGTGAAATGAAATCTGTAAGTGTATTTTTATTGGGAGAAATGGGAGCATAAAATATTCCCTCTTCCCTTGATCTGAGTGCAGATGTTTGCATTGCAGTCTCTATCAGCTAACTTCATTAGCAAAAATAAAAATTGTTTTATTCTCCTAATATGCTGCTAGGGTTGGACCACACTGCACATCAAAAAGACTTAATCACTTAGCTGCAGCTAGAAATTTTACTCAGTGTCACTGAGAATGTAACTTGAAGACAATGGAAGCTATGTGGATATGACAAACATCCCAATTTATTCCCCACAAGCCTAATTTCTTTGGTTGGAACCCACAGCAGCTGGTTGAATTTACAAAACTGGGATTTAATACCAATAATATGAGAGCCTAAAATATAGAAATTGAGAGAAAATAAGCACAAATGTCTCCCGTGACATGTTTGAGATTTATTTTGCAAGCACTTGTACTCTGAACTCCAGAGGAACAATCTTATTTATATATGTAAATATGTAAATATTTAACATTAGTGTTAGATAAATAAATATATAAATATAAAACATGAATGAGGAGGGATATGGGCATATTTGGATGAAAGTTGTGGGGAAGAGGTAATTAATCAACATAATATGCTCATATACTGGGCATCTTATATCCCAAAACAAATTTGCATTTTTACTTGGCTTAGACTTACTTAAACTTATTATTTCTGTTTGGTTTTACCCTTCCTTCTTCTGCTTTGTTTCCTACTTCCTTCCTAAGCAATCTCAGAGCTAGTAAGCCTCTCACACCTTCATGGTTCTTGATGAACTGCCCTATTTTTAGTCCCACCCTTTCAGTTCACTTATAAAACAGTGAACTGAAGTGCACATTTGATACCTTTTGAGTTTCAATGAGCCATAAGATATAGTGACAGGATGTTTGAGCAGTGAGGATGATAATGGATCAAAACAACACATGGAATTCTGTCAGCATAATATGAAAGGCAAGAGTGATATTATCCTACACTGTCACTTTCATGAGTAAGAACTCATTGCTCTCACAGACTTCCTCACTTGATTACAGGTGCCACATTTTTTGAAAGACAGACAAATTGAAAAAAATTTAGAGATAGCAAAGCATCAGCAAATACTCTGCAAAATAAGAATGTACAAGGAAAATGTCAGAGTTGGGCATGTCTGGTCAAGAAATAAGTTGATCAAGATATAATTTCTACATTAAGCATGTTACAGTCATGGTTGATTAATTTAGAGAGGAAGATAAGAAATCAAAGCTTCATGCTGAGAGGGAAAATGTAACTTCAATATTAGGAAAATTTTCCAGTACAAAGCAAAACTGACAAAGAGCCAAACTTTCAGGAAAGACTATATAATTGCTATCATTGCAGAAACTCAAGGTGGGATGAGAGATCCTCTGTTTAATGTCACTTAAGGAGAACTGAATCATACCTGCCCTTTAGGAGGATGACCGAAATCCCAATCTTATTCCAAAATGTTCTCATCAATAATCCTCCCAGGAACCTATCTTAATCTTTTGTCCTAATATAAGTCACGAGCTCTGTTTAGCATAGGATTAAGTATTAAGATCTGTGACACTTAAAGAAATTAGAATATTCTCTCTACACGTGTGCAAGAACCATTGAAATGCAGATAACTAGAAAACTCCTAAACAGTTAAAAAGAATACTCAGCAAACCTGCCCAATAGCAATTCCTGAAGTTGCTTAATGGGGTTTAACTACAGACAGCCTTGTTGATAGATCACACCTGACCATCCTCTGAGCTTTAATAAAATGCAGATGCCTGAAAGAACATTATAAATGCTGATGGTGTTCTCCTTTACCTTTCTAGCTCTGTACATCTGGCATTAAGTTTTGATAGTTGTGTTATTTTGATGAAATTGCTGCTGTGTCTTTCCTTAGCACACCAGCTGCATATCTGGATAATATTTGATTTACTTCTGGGATTCTGTCCTCCTTCAGAAAGTAATAACTCTCCTCCCAAATACTTTTTTCCTTGTTAATTATTGCCTGACTTCAATGGACTTACAGGAAATAGGTGATAGTGTCTTTATATGTGACTTCAAGTTTTCTGATTCTGTTTAAGCTACATGATCTGTGCTGTATGTTACTGTCACACTTGACGTTCAGATAAAACTTCTGAAAGAGGAATAGAGAGAAATGTGCACTCATTGAAGCAAAATGCATAGATACAAATGTGATGTTACCATTTGAATATATGTAAAAACATAGGAAGCACACCAGCAGAGAAATTGTTTAATAGCTTTGGCATAAATTATTCATAGACTCCAGATATCATTTATAATGTTACCTCTTGTGCCTTGAAAGCTTGTTTACAAAAAATAAAAAGAAGAAAGTCAATTTAAACCAGGTGGGATAAGCTTTCATTTAAACTGACATGAACTTTTAGCTACTTATGACAAGGTCTTCCTAGCCCTGAAGTTCATTTCTGTATACGTCTTTCTGAAAAAAACATAAGTCTGGCCTGCATCAAGTTAAAGCAAAAGGCCATATGTATACTGAATGGTGTATAACACTGTCCTGGCATCCTTTCTCGCTGTTATAGAAAAACAAATTTCTGTCTAGCTTTTTGCTTTACTTAGGCTTGAAACTCTGAGTCACAAAACACATGGTGTTTCAGGTCTATGTAGTAACAACCAGCTAGAGCAGGATGAAAGATAAATTCTGTAAGGACAGAAGAGAGTCACAAATGTTAATGTCCCAAAGATGTATAGGCTGCCTTCCAAAGGAATCCTCTTGGCATTTTGAATGAAAATAGGAGGAGCAGGAGTGCGACAGGTGATGTTGAGATCTGTGATGCATAGGAATGAATGGGGATTTGCCTAATCAGATGGCTGTATATTTTGACTGCAGAGATTTTTAAGAACAAGCTGTTAGAGATTATGGAAAGAAGTAACTATTTTGCAAGTTTAATTGAGAAGTAAATAGTATGTGCTGAAGGAAGCATTTTCAGATTGCAAATGAATGGTTTGAATCTTAGTTGTGGTGTTGTATGTCATGTGCTCAGCCTTGTTGCTCTTCCAGCACTCTGGTCACCATTTTGGTGTTAAACCATCATGTACCTCGTGCTGTGTCAGAGTTCAGTGCTGCAGTATTCAGGATGTATTGTTGTTTGCTGGTAAAACATGCTGCACACCTGCAGATGTACATCTATAAGTAAAGTAGAAAGCTAGTGAGGTAGCAATTGTGAGAAAACACAAGACTCACACAAACTATTCTATTTATTCTCCAGAGAGCAAAAGGCAATTTTTCTTCAAAACCCTCAGATATATTCTGTTTGGTTTATAGGCTGAGATATTTTCTTTTCCAATGTAGTTTTATGAACTCCAAGGTCAAATCATGCAGGCTGAATTAGATAACAGTGTCTACAGAGAAGATGACTCAGTTTATTTGGGTGGCACAATATGAGCTGCTCACAGTCCCAAGAGTTTCTCTCAGCAGGCCAGGGATTTGCAGGTGATATTTCTGCTTCTCTGTTTCCTCTTGTAGATTTTCATACTGGGAAAAAAAAAATCTAAATCTTCACCTGGTTTATTAGGGAACAAATTGTGAGATTTAAATAGTTGCTAATAATGGTGGAGAGACGTTTCTGTGTTCTGGAGATTAAGTATTTCTTTAATTTATTGTTGAGTCTTTGATGTGCATGTCTGACACATAGCTCAGTATTTCAACAATCTCACAGCATCTGTCCTTTGAGTAGTGAGTGTGTGATGGAGCCCATGGAATGGGTATCTGGATGGTGCCAGGCTGCAGGAGTGGCCTGTACCTTGTAGTGAGGCTGCCTTGGGTTCAGCCCTTGGAGGCAGGTGGTGCCAGCCCCGGTGGCTGCACAGCCACAGAGCGCCTGTCCTGCATGCCCAGCTCAGGTACCAGACCTGTCAGACTGGCAGGCCCTGCCGTGCTGGTGGAGGCTGGCCTAGCTTCCAGAAACCTTGGAAAGGAAGGGCTGCATTAGTGCACAAGCAGGGTAACATGCCTGCCTTGGGAGAAGTGGCACTGCCCTTAGATAATAAGCGTGTCAGCTGCATTTGCTGTAAGCAGTGTCTCCTTAAAGAAGGATGTAATCTTCATTAATAGTGGCTAAAGTATTTTGTTTCCTTTTAGGAGACAGACATGAGTATTTTTTTTTATTTTTGTGGTTCATGGTTGCTAAATGCAGAGCAGACTTGAGCTGCCTTCTCACTCAGGCCAACCTGGAACTTCTTTTTAGTTGAACCTAATACAATTACAGAAGGTTGCTGATGTTTTTGTTAGGACACAAGCATGCCAATAAATAATCTAGAGAGTTGCTCTATGATAGACTGAGTCACTGTTTTCTGAATTAGGCCAAAGGTCATCTAATTTATATTCCTGGTCTTCCATCTGGCTGTCTTTAAAACTTACACTGTAAGAGAAAATATGCCGGATCTTGTCTCAGTTCTGAGCAAAGGGTTTTGATTCCTGGAACTGGTTGTGCCATTAAATAGAGACTGTGGTATTTTCTATGATGGGGTCAGAACAGATGAAAGGAGGTGGAAAGTGGGGCATAAGCTTATTGTCACATTTTTTTTTTAAATCAAGAAATGCACATCTGTTGATTTGTATTCACAAGTTATCTAGCTGTGAAAAGAGAGAGCCTGGTAATTGAACAGTTTATTTGCAACAGCTTGTCAATGAGTCTTCAAATGCCCTTTTCCACTACTGACAGTCATTTTTCTTGTGCCTGCACCCTTGTAAGGTGTCTCAGAGTCAGCCTGGCTTAAAATTTCCCTGAGTCATCAGCTATGCATCCTCTATCTCGTATATTTATTGTGGTCCTGTGATTGCCTTTACTTGAAAAGGCTTGTTTAGAATTGAATTTTTGTCAAGGAATCATTCATTAAAATTTCTCTGGACCCTTTCCTCAGAAACTGCTTTAGCCTGTCCCATATTTCCTGCAGTAACTTCTGCAGTCTTGATAGGTATATCATGAGGGGCTGCTTGTTTGGTTCCCTTTAAAAAAATACAATGACCCACAATTGTCATGAGCTTTGGAAGTTTTTTCTTTGAGAAAGTCATAAAGAGTCTGCCATAACTGTAATATTCAAAAATCATCCCACAACAGCCAGTTCACATGCTTCATATTTGGCTCCAATAAGTTCATATCTATCTACATACATCTAAGTTCAGATATACATTACTTCTTTCGGAGTGGAACCCTACCAAATAAAGAATTTTGTCCTTTTTTCCCATATTAGTCAACTATTGTGCTTTGTTTTCTTCTGGTAACTTGAAGGATTTACTAGTCTTTTATTTCCCTCCTGTTTGTTTATTTAGGAATATTAATTTAAGACTTGTTTTCATACGCTGAATGAATGTTTTAGTTATAGAATTGTGAAAATCAAACTGAAAGGACCATTACCATGAAATCAGCAGGTTGTGCTGAATTAATAACTTGTGTGCTACATTAACAGGATTCAGTGCAGTGATACCTTATTGCTTCTTAGATCTGCCATGGAAAACTTTAATCCTCTTCAGGCAAGCAATTTTCACATTTTTAGGTCACTGTGAGGGTGGTCAAGTTACAGAAAAATCTACACCTATTCTGAACTCCTTAGAAGGTAATAAGAGAACTGAGCTTTTAGTTCCAGAAGAAAGTCAATAAAAAACATGATAGACGAGAGCTTTGAATGATGGTGGCTGTTCTATTAGTTTGACTTTATGGCTTTCTGACTTGTGCAGTATGGTCAATTCCTCTACAGAGAACATGGGGGAATGCAACTTATATAATTTTGTTCACTTTAACTCCTGATTAAATGAACATAAAAATATCACACAACAGCTGAGAAAGCCAACTGAGGAACAACTATTATAAAATGTGCACAATATATTAAAAAAAACAAGAAATACAATGCTGACTCACACCATTCTAGAATTAAGAGGACTTCTAGCTCCTTTTTTGTCCATTTTCTTGCTATAGAAATTAGGCAAAATGGATTTCCTGGAACATGTGTTGGATATATTTGCAATCAAATAATTTTTTTTTTTTTAAATGGAGTAGGAATCTTTGCTAAACCACTGTTTTAGAGGGTTAACTGTCAGCTCTGTGGCTTTTCTGTACTTCTTTCCTTCCTTGACTTACTGAAGAAATGGATATTCCATGATAGTTTATTTCTTATGCTGGCAACAAACTTTTTCATGTAATTTAAAGAAACACTTTCTAACTGTGTTTTAACAGGGGTAAACACAGGCTTTGCCTTCAGGCTTATAAACCAGATTGACATCTCTTTCTCTCACAAAATGCTCTATAGGTTCAAAATTGGATTTGTTTTACCCCTGTGGTTAAAAATGTCATTCTCAGAATTTGAATAGATAAATTCTGTTTTACATAAATTGCAAATACAGAAGACACAAACTAAGTTAAATGTAATGCCCACTTCACCCATGAATACAATACTCTTCTGGAAACTAGCGATTTTAAAATCTAGGTTAGGATTATGTTAGGTTTTCTTCACTGTAACTGTCCAAGTAACTCTTCTGGATAGAAATGGTATCCAATTATGAAGCAGCCTATGGCAATTTGCATCATGGAACTCAAAACATGTATTATCTGGAGGAAAGAAATGAAAAAAACAGAAAGGAGATTCTCCTTACATACTGAAGTTTAAAGTATGTACCATTAGTACTTTCCAAAATTGCAAAGTAGAATAAAACCAGGTTTTAAACAAACTGATTTATTATGCCAACAATACAGCTGACCTAGTTTTAGAACTTTTCTTTTTTTAATAGTTCTGCAGTGTCAGAAAACCAGCAGAAACCAGTAAAATGATTAAAGTATTCTCTCTAAATTTTAGAGGATTACTGAGGTATACTGCAGCTGTGATGGACAGGAATGACTTGTACCAGCTGTGATAAGCTTGATGTGAAACAGGCAGGCCACACTTTCATTGGTTGACATAAACCACAAAAAAGATCTTTGACAATACTTATGTGGTCCTGAATGAGAGAAAAGGATGCTTTCCCCCATCTTTCTAACAAAGAAGAATATTTCCTATGAAAACTAGCAAAAAAATGTGGTGTCTTAAAAAAGAAAAATAGTTTGGCACTGAATATTTTAAAATTAAGATTCCTTTCCCTCATGTCATGCAGATATTTTATAGACTGAGCAAATCTACTCTTTCCTGTTATTGGCAGAGCTGCTCCAGTGTGTAACACCATCTTTTAATTCCTCTTGGTAAGCTTAGAATTCTTTTGATGAAGGATCCACAATACAGTGCAAGCAAATGTGTACACCATCTTATGAGAAAATGAAACTGGGAATGAACTAAAACAGATCATTGGTGTTTGTGTTGTGTTGTATGTTTAGTGAAACCTTAAGCAGCTAATACTAGAAGAGACCCCCTGAATTTCAATGATAGTTTGCATCTGTGTTACATTGTTTTAAAAATTGATTTGGTCAGTTGCATAAGCAGTCAAGACATGGACTAGCAAAATAAATATCCAGTGATATGTTCCATAGACTTTTCTTTCCCCTTGAAGTGAGTTAATTGAAAACAGTATATAGGTATTGACTGGAACACCTGGCCACTATATGTTTTAACAGAACCCATAAAACCAATAATGATTAAGTTTAATAGATCAATATGAAATTTACTAAAGCTCTGCTAAACTTTAAGCACTTAAAATCAATAGATAACCTGCTGCAAACAGGTACAGAGAAGCCCTTGGCTGCCAACAGTTAAACAGCTTTTGAAGAGGGGAGGGATGGTGTATGGGGAATAGAAAGTTCTTGTATGTCAGCAGACTTGTTAGTGTCATTGTTGTTCCTGGAGATCTTCTTAGGAAGAAATGCATTTGAGAACTACTATGCTGATCTAGTTTTACAACAAAAGTATACACAAAGCTGTATGAGGGCATCACCTCCATTTTTGGTTACAACCCCGATGTTTCACCCTGTCCACTACTTGGTGTTCACAGGTATACAGCTCCTCTCACGCTGTGGCTGCAGGTCTCTGCTCAGCTCCCCATGCTCTCACTTCTGGATCCTTAAGCTGAACCATATCCCAAAGTGACACATCACCAAAATTTGAGAAGGTTTGAACTTGGATTTGAACATTGTAACTTAAGCACATATCTATAATTTGTGCTGTTTGTTCAGGGTTTTTTAAATTATTATTATTTTCAGACTTCTTAATGTGCAAAGCCCTAAAGACTAGGAAATGCTTACAGAATAAATAAAGCACTGTTAAGGTGCACTTTTTCATGTATTACCAGCTGCTTTACCTTGGCAATTGTGAAACTGCCCACACATAGTGTTAAACTAGGGTGAATGCCTGTAACACTGCATGTCATATCCCAGGATTCCCTGTGGCCTGCAAAGAACATTCTGATCTCTGTGCTGCCACTACTGTTGCTGCCTGGCCTCCTTAGTTTTTGGTTGGGTTGGTATAAAAGGCTTGCAGGAGTTCCCTCCATGGGCTGCAAACTGAATACCTCCATACCTGCAATTTAAGTTTTCACTGATTACACCCATAAATCATAACTTGTGAACTTTCCATAATCACAAATGCTGTCTTGGTTGCTCAGATGTTTTTTTTAGTATCTTCTATGTTTCTTGATGTGTATTGGTTAAGAAACTGCCAAGCAACTGCTTCTGTAGTGCTCAAAGGTAGGCTTGGCTGAAAACAATAATAATATTGTTAAAACAATAATAAATATTGGAGTACCTAGTTCTAAAATCTATTCAGTGTTGGTGGATCCTCTGATCTTTGTGGAGACCTGCATGTTTCCCTGTGGGTACCAATCTGCATGCAGGGTAAGGGGATTTAACACTGAGGCTTTGACTGGATCTATACAACACTGAAGGAGAATGGAAAGGTGAGAGATGCAGTGCCTGAATTAGGTGAGAATTCTGATCATAATTGAGGAACATCTAACTCCAAATGGATGGAATAACACATGCAGAGAATTGGCAGCTTAAAGACAAAAGTGCAGTTGAGATTGGCACAGCCAAACCATAAGTGTGGTGCTTCTGGTTGGTCTAGTCAGATGTCTGCCATGCTGAATAGCTTCATAATTCATGGAAATACTATCTGTAAGAATAAAGGTGATTTATTATAGGGACTTCACTTGGAGACAGCAACACTGTTTTATGTTAGATGAGTGAAGCTAAGGGTACATGTTGTCTTCAACCCTGATGGAAAAGGTGGTTTTGCATAATTTGATTAGTCATCTTTCTAGAGCTTCTCTCCCAGCAGGTCCTTGGAGATGTACACTTTGGTAACACAAATACTGTTCTGTTATCCTGTTGTACTGCTGAATGTCAGCACAAACTTTTCAACAATTAAGAAATTATGGGTTGTAGCAAAACAGTAAGACTTTCCTTTCTCCCTCAGTGTTGGGTGTCTAACACTAACTGGAAGACAAATTCTTATTCCCAGATGCATATTAAATCTTTATAATAAAATCCTTTTTTCTGGTTAGCTACAATTTAGCTCTAAAACAAAGCCCTGACACTAATCACTTTTACAAATCCTTTTTCTAGGGCTTGAGTCAACTCCCTTTGAAGTCAGTGAAAGTCTTTGAATTTACTGAGAGTTAGTGGAGGGCCCTACATTATAAGCAGCACTTGGTTGATTGGATTTAAAAAAAAAAAAACACTTATAGTAACTGCACTTACATACAGCACTAAAACTTTCAAATAGCAGCCTTCTAATAAAATCTTAATTTCTAAAACATGCGAGCCTAATTATTATTCATCTGTGCTTGCATGCTGTGCTACCTCTTGCAAAGCTTTCTGCCTCATATATCATGTTGTAATTAGTAAAGTGGGAAAACACATTCATCTCTTCTTCAAAGAAAAAGTCACACTTTAATCTTAAGTACTTCATAATTGGCAAGAGAAAAGAAGGGTGGGAGAGGTATGTGAAGAGTATCTCGAGGATGTTACACAGTCAACCTTTTTAATAGGGAATTGTTGCTGTATAGCTTTTTCTTCTATATTATTATTGGCTAGAAAAAATGAGGGAGAGAAGCAGAAGAGAGAATATAAGGATGAAGCATCAAACAAATTAAAAAAAAAAACAAAAAACCTCTGCTTTGGGAATCCTTCTCTCCTTCCCTTTCTGGAACAAACCCCTGAAAGTTGTCAAAAATAGTAATGCTACTCATCTTATAGGACTGTCTCCCTAACAGAGCCAGCAGGCTGGGGTAGCAGCTTTTGACTTATGGAACCATGCAGAACAGAAAAAAAATCTTTTTTCTAAATTATAATTCAGATAATGAGGCTGCATAATGGTCCACGGGATGTTCTAAGAGTATGCAGAAGTCCATTGGTCTAATATTTGGGAATTCCTGGTTAAAGAGTTGCTTCTTTGTAAAAACAGGCAGTAAGACAAAAATGAAATGCATATCTTTATAGCAATGAAACCTGCCCCTGTAATAAGCTTGAATATGATCAGTCAAATATATAAATCATTTGGGGCTACAATTTCCTGTTGTTAATTTCTCTTACAGTACTGTAAAATGATCAATGAACTGTCTAGGAAATATTCAGCTGGGCTAAATATTTAACAATAAGAGCATTGGGGATATATATTTTTAAATAGCATAAAATGAATGCAAAGTTAAAAATTACCAAAATGGCAGTAAAAAGTGATAGAGTATGCTTCCCTGGAGTTAGTTTTCTGAGGATCCCAGAACACTTTTAGGGAACTTTGTCTGAGTCTCACAAACTCTTTAGGCTTTATAAAGTCTGTCTTAGAAAAGTTAGGCCTGGGAGCCTAGCTTAGCTACTAAGGACAAATGTTTTTGCTTCAAGGATCTTGCCCAAACTTAAGGTTGTTTCAAATGAAAGCAAGATTTAAGATTTGTCTTCCCCTTCTATCATATCAAATCCTGGAACCCAAATATTATGGGGTAATGCAAAATAGTACCTGTCTGTGGTTACTGAGGTTTATTCTGGGCTTTTGCAGAGACAAAAAGTATCAGGGTGTTATGAATATGAGAGAGTTTAAATGGGTTTTATTCTCTTGGAGTGGCCTGCAGTCCGAAACCACCTATTCTCTCTGGTTCTTTAGTTATGATCGATCAGGATTATTACAACATGGATTGATTTATTGTAATAGTCACAAGAAAACACATATGAGACCAGAATTTAAGCAAAACTTCTTACTACACAGGATAAACAAAAAGATATTACTAGTAGAATAAATAGTGCACAATAATAAAAGGTACCTATAGCAAAGAAATAGTGAGGTTAGAACTCTGTAACTTACCAATTCTTTTCACTCAGCTTCTAGAAGAGAAGCACAGAAATGGCATACTGACATCTAAGTATGTCGGAGAGAACAGTTTGTGCACTTCAAGAAGTATCCAAACTGTTGTCTGTTTTTCGAAGCTTACAGTGGTCTTTTATATTGTAAAATCCTTGTGTCTGTCAGTCACTTATCTTTGGATGTTCTGCCTTCCCAGTATGGCTGGTGCCAAGAACTTAGGGGAGATGGTTCTCTAATTTTAGCACCAGCAGATAAGATTTGGCAGCAGAGAGGGGGGTTACACGGTCCTACCACACAGGGCAGTAAATGAACTGCCTTTTTCATACTGTAAATTGAAATTTCATATTGTGAATTGAAAAAGCTCCCAGTTTAGACTTCAAATTCTCTATATTTTAGCTCTTCAAATGAACAATTATAACAAACTTCCATCCCTTATGGGTCTGGCACAGGGTTCTCAAATTCTTAATCTTCCATCATCCTTAAATAAAAAATAAAATAAAATTTACATTTGCAGTCAGGTTCTGGAAATAAGCCAGTTTCCACTTAAATAGTCTATGGAGCAGAAAGAATTGAGCAGAAACTTACCCAGAGGGAAAGCCTCAGCAGATGAGTCCCAAGGAATTGGCTTGCCCATCCTCTCTGCATATTTAGCGTTTCTGTATTATAATCAGGACATTGCGCTTTGACGGTTGACTTCTCCACACTGGGATTAGAATACTGTCTTTTAAATGCTTTGTTTAGACATCTATGACATTGGGTAAACTACTGAACTGTTTTGCAGCCAGTATGGAAGTGGTGGGTGACATGTTTGTCCGTACCAGAGGACACACCCCCGTGAAGGAGCTAGGAATGGTAGGTATTGGCTGTGCACTGAGGCTGAGGGGAAGCCCGGCTGCCTGACCTCTGAATATCAGTGTTGTATTTTGTCTGTACTGAACTGAATAACTTGTGTTTGATGAAAGATATGTAGCTTTGTTGAGAAGCAGGCTGGAGCTTGGTCTACTTGTGTTTTGAAATTGTAGGTGAGTCTGCCTCACAGGAGCAGTGGGCTGAGGGGTGCTTCTAGGGCAGCAGCAGATAGTGTGGGGGTGGCCTGCAAGCTCTCCAGAAGGTAGTGGGCACTGTAGGCTGTCTCCAGGTATTTCCTCTGAGCAGCCATATTCTGCTTGACAGTGATAACAAGAGAGGGGAAGTCATGTGTCCTTGAAAATTGTTCCAATAGTTCATCAATTTTCAAACATCTTAGTTCAAACACAAATTTGTTGAGTACCATCTTCCAGGTATTGGGAGAAACACCATTAGAAACACTAACACCAATTAGTGTTAGAAACACTAACCTTTTTTTTTTTTTTTGTTTTTCCCCTTGCAAGGGAGATAAGATTGTTATGAGGCCATGTCTTATGTTTCTTTCTGATAGGATAAACTGATGAAGGCCTTTCACTGAAGGACATTTTTTTCTGGTCTTTTGGTATTTTTTTCCTTTGATTTCCTTCTACATTTTTCATTATGCCTTTTTAGAATCAGAAAGACAATTTTAGAACAGGAAATTAAAGCTCTTCTGTTATAACTCAATATACACTATGCGCTATAGTCAGAAATGTAGATGCCAGGAAAGAAATACAAGAAAGTATACATTAAAATATGCCACACTGTTTTTGCTGTGTTGCCACTCTTTGCTGTCTTCAACATAAGTAACTTGCTTTGATCACATATCCGTTGACCAAATGCTAAATTACACTGCTACACACACAGCCTTTACTTCTTGGCTCAGTGAATCTTTGTTATCAGGCTTACCCTCTTAACGAAATGAGTCTTGTTGCATATGAATATCTCTATTTAGTAAAATAAAATGAGTCAGTAAGTTTTAGCTCATTAGGCAAAATGTTGCATAAATGAATAGAAAAAAAACTATTTGCTACTATAAATATGTTCCGGGGAGTAAATGTTAAATTGGATCTAACATTTAATAACAGTAACATAATTTTTTTTTTTTCAAACTGCGCAGTATAAACATATTGATAGACAAAATGAGCAACTTGGATTTCAGTCCATTTTGGGATGTAGAAATATAAAGCAAAGTCAGCAACGTACAAAGGGTAAAGATATGCATACCATACATCTGTGCTTCAAAAACACAAGGTACTTTCCAGCAATTTAGGGAACATCAATTCTCCTGGATATTTAAAATATTTTTAAACACTTTGCAGGGAATAATATGCTAAATACCCCCAAGCTGAATTCTTCACTCAACTGGCTTGAATCTGTCTTTTCAGAATGTTTCATGGGTTTACAACCATTGTAAATCTATCAATATTGTTTGGGCTAAAATTGTGATGGTTCCGGGTTCTTCACTATTGGAGCTTCTCTAAGTGGGTTTCAAACAATGTCAGAACTCAATGGCCTTGGCATGCAAGCCTGGAAAGCCTTGCAAGTGGCATTTAAGATCAGATGAGCCAATGGGTGTGGATAGCCCTGACCTAACTGTGGTTGCAGGAAATAAGTTCAGAGATAGATGCTCTAAGATAGACCTAAATATTTGATAACGCTTTCCTGGAGTACAGGCTTAGTGCATGGAAGGTTTTGCTAATAGTGACTATGGATGTCGTTTTTGTATGAAGGAAATTTTCATCAAAGTTTCATCAGACACTGGTTCCCTGTACAATGCTGTGAGCCCAAGCAGGAAACTGGGGCTGTTATGAGTGCAACCCCTCAGCTTCACAATTTTGCAATAGCTGTTTCAGAGGATTTCTAGATTACAAGAGTTATTATGGAAGTGATCTGAAAGCTACAAAACAATTCAGCACCCATGCTATTGCTTTGATTAGAATTAATTTATCCCAGATTTTCAAAGAAAAAAAAGAAGGAAAATGTTTGGAAATTGAAAAAACTATTAACACAAATTGTAATGGCATGCTAATTTCCTGCAGGGGACATAGAGACTATAGACCTATCATAGTGCAAGTCTTTTCCTAAAATTGTTAAGAAGTGACAAAAGTTCTATTATTGGGGGAAAATAGCACATATGTCGTTTAATGATTCTATTTTCTTAGGGATGGAGAATTTCTTTTTTGGAAGGTGATACCACAGAAATATAACTGAACACTCAATAAAGCTCAGTGATCTTCACCTAAATCTTGACTGAGCTGTCCCCTCCTCTTTTCTGTAAATGGAGTTTTCACTTTGTCATTACACCTCTACTAATTAGTTTACTATCTAAAATATAAAATTATTTTTTCCTATCCTACCTGTGTCTGAACAAGGCTTTAGAGACAGATAAGGTGATAGCTACCACTAGTTTCACCTCCAAAGCCTGGAATCAACCTAATTCCTGAAGTATCCATATTTCTCTACATTTGATGCTGGACATAAAACACCAAACACCTCAGCAGTTAAATTCACATGAAGATCACCAAACCAGGCAATGCTAAGCTGGTGTCACCTGTGAGGTCTGAGTGGGAGCTTCTCACATGAGCCTCACACAAAGCCCAGCAAGGACTCCCAGGTGAAGTGTTCATTCACAAGACAGAAGAGAACTCCTGTGCTGCCTTGCTTTTTAATTTCTGTTTTGGACATGAATCCAAGACAACCATTTATTTACACCCCAATCATCTGGCTACAATGCTCCAACAAGACCCTGGTGACATGGTGTCTCCTATTGAAGCTCTTCCATTTTGAGCAAAGCTCAAATTCACTGGTGAAATGCCAGGAGACTGGATCTACCCCACTAGCCAAAACAGAATTAATCTCCTTTTTTCAACTCAAGCTCATTAATATGGTGTATAAACATGGAAGTCATCCATACTGGGGACTGAGAGTGTAAACTCTCTGCTCTCCCTGTTTTTTTATGGTTAAAGAGCTCCTCTCTGAATTTCAGTGCTTAGGGTGAAGACTCTTGTGCCAAATGAAGTCTCCCACAGGCCAACCATATGGTCTCGCAGCTGGGTCTTGGTGTGGATGTTTAAGAACAGGTTGGGGTCTTCTCTGCCCCAAAAGTGTGTAGAGAAAGCCCAGAAAAGATTATTCAGGGTCCAGTCTTATGTCCTTTACTGTGGAAATCCTTAGGATACTTGACTATATAGTAGAAGTTATGGTTTTGTCGAGAAACACCAAAGATATAGCTGTAGTTTTAGATTATTCTCATAGGCCTGCCTAACATAATGGTCCCAAAGGAAGCAGCATCTAGTAAATCTGTCCCTTTCAATCCAAAAAGTCCCATTACACACAGACAGCAAGATGAGATGCTATTTTTTCAAGTGACTGACAGATCATTACAGTTTTTGAAGCCTAGACTTTTAGCAACCTGTCCTTTGTTAGTCAATAACAGTGATGCACCCCCCAGGTGCTTGCTGGAGTTCAGATTTGTTCTAGTGAGATATAAATCAGTTGTGAGACTTTTTTTTTCTCTCAGTGAGTTGCTGTCACTGAAAAGGATGATAAATTATTATTTCTGTTGACAATAGAAGATAACTAAAGTGCTAATAAGATCCCACAATCTGGGATCAATACTGAATTTCTTACTAGACTTTTTTAAACCCCTGTGCATAGCCAGCTTCCTTCTATCCCAGACATCATTTGAACATACAATAACCAGTATCCTAGTAAATTTGTCAAATATGGTTTCTGGCATGTTGCTTCTTTGCTCAGTGAATGCTTCTGAAAAGAGCACTCCTTTCCCCGATACAAACCTTTATGGAACAGGGCATTACACTTTTGCAGGCTTAATATATCTAGAGATAGAGTCTAGTCCTTAGTGACTTTGGAATAAACAGGAGAGAAATACTCTCACTGCAGCTGAAGTGAGAGTTCACTTACTCAGGGACTTTGCTAGTGTCCCATTCTTCTGTCTACTTTAATTTGTCCAACCTTTTTTGCTCACCTTCTTGTTTACTTTTCTCTCAATGTATTCCCCAAGTTATTAAAGTCCCCAGATCTCTCTCAGTAAAAGGGTTCTGCCATCCCTCCCTTCACACCTTCTGGATTCTATCTGCCACTGACACTGTGGCCCTCAGCCAGCTCTACCCTTTCCTGCTGCTTCTCTGATGCAATGCTCATTCTCCTGGTTATAGCAATGTAGAAAAATGTAGATGTGCATCCATGAAGGTCCCTCCTAATGCCCATGTTTAGGGAGTTAATACGCAAGTTGCCTGTCCATGGAAGCTGGTACACTGATATCCCCATTCTGGTGGGCTTCCCCTTTCTGGCTCTACTGCCGCTTGCAGTGTTTTTGCACATACCCATTCATTTGCTTATAGATGGTTAAATTCCTAAGCATACCAGAATGGCACTGTGTAAACCAAAATTAGAAGCTGGGGAACAGTAACAAGAATACTGACCTGAAACCATGCTGAGCACAGGAAACAGCAAAAGTTTTTCTGGTGAGAAATAATTAGTTCATGTAATTCAAACTGCTGTTTTGTTGTTTCTTAGTGGCTGTTTTATTAGCTTTATGCTAAAAGCAGGTGGCTGCTGTCTACGTTGCCTCCCATTGAAGCTGTCCTTTGTACTCTTTCAAGTTACCCACTCATTGAAGTTTTTCAAAAGTCAAAGTGGCTGGCTAAGGGACTCTCTCTGTGTAGGAGTCTGGAATGCAAATCCAAGTGGTACATGCTGGAGGGAAGCTGACTGCAGAATGAGCAGGAAGAAAATGCCAAGTAGCTTATTTTACATATAGATGTTTTTCTTGTTCTAGAAAAATTTCTTTGGTGCAGAGGAACTATACCTAATCTGTGATAACATTATTCTGCCACATGACAGACTGCTGCTCATCAGACTGAGAAATGCTTGTTTTCCTTTATTTAAAAAAAAAAAAATCTAGCTTGCCTGTTGAATGCTTTTTGAATTATTATGTTTTCTGCATGTAGAGCAGTAACACAGCAGCCAGGCTATAAGATAACATGTTCAGTGTGCCATAATCAGATGGGACCAAATGTATTCTTGGTACAACTCTATTAACTTTGATGGGCTTACAGGAGAGAAAAGCACAGACCATTGACATTAAGGGGGAAATTTTTCCTGGATAGAGAGCTGCAATATCTCTATACGTAATACAGATGTGATTGTTCTGTGTTTTGGAGGCACAGTCATTACAATTAATGGAGTGAGTCAACATGATATACAGCGTTTTGTTGTATGTCTTTTTTTTTCATTTAGCAGGCTTGTACTACGTTTTTCCATGTACTATTTCTGTTCAAGAGTAATAGCTGTGATTTCATGCTCTCACTGCTCAGTGTGCAGTCTCTGGGCTGAACAGTAGAAACATTTCTAAGGAAATAACATTACTAGGGACAGTAACTGCTAAGCAAATTGTACAGGTGGATGTGATTTACTGCTGACCAAGTCTCATTTGAACTGTTTGGCACACCTCTAAATTAACTGAACAGATGGTTTTTTAATTAGTTCTGTCATTTCATTTTCTGCATTCTTAATACATGTCAGGTTGTATGTCAGGGAGTATTAGCATCAATTTCAAGTGATACAAAAACATTCATAGCAAGAATAAGATGATAATAACAATAACAAAATATAATTAGAGTACAAATTGGGATGTCTGCAGCCTTATAAACATGGTAAACCTAGATTTATGACACTTAAGAGATTTGTTCAAAATGAAAAATGCATTAAACTTGCTGCAAACCAATTAGTTCTGTGCAGACCTAGACCAGGATTTTCTGGTTTCCTGTGGTGGGATAGGCCTTGCTAAAGTAAATTGCCTGAGAAGAACTCCTGAATTTATGCATTTGATTTATCTGATTTCACCTCCCCAAAGAGCAGAGTCACTTGCCTGGGCAGTAAAGTGCCTTTTAGCTTCAGAGATGGCAGTAAAAGATTTAGTCATTCTTTCCTTCTGACTGAAGTGATATTTGTCCAATTGAAAAATTCTTTCTTCAATGTTTTCAGCCAGACTAATGGAACTGTTTCCAAGGACAAGGTAGCAGCAGAATTTGGTTCAAGTTTAGTAATATGGCAGCAACTCTTGTACTCACATATAAAATTAAAATTGTAGTTTCTCGCGAAAAAGCAACACAATATCATGTAGTTTCATTAGGACAATATTTCGGATTACTAATAATGTTGTTTATATGATGGTAGTTAACAAGATGAAGTGTAATCTACATAAAAACAAATTCTACATGACTATACAGAATTAGGATGCCACACTGTTCATATAGTTTAAGCTGCAAAGATTGCTTTTTATGCATTTGTACCTCTCCAAGACAAACTGGATAAAATACTTATTTCCTCCAGATTTATCTCTGCAGGAAATACCTATAAACTATGGCAGGCCATACATCACAAGTAGAATCAACATCTAAGTCAAAGCAAGTAGCTTTCAAAACATGTTCTTCTTTGGATCTGCAGAAAATTGCTAACGTGTAAACAGGCCTAATCAGAGCAGTATTTCCAGCAGCAGGATCCTAGGGGAATTAAATAGGAAACTCCTCATCACAGGACATAATGATGCTTGCTTGGTAGGCTCTCCATCCCTTGATACTTTTTCAGCAATATTACACAATGTACACATAGTGGGAACTGCTTTATTTAATATACATCATTAAGTCTGGCAGGGCTCATATTTATTTGGGAATATCTTCTTTTGGTGATTTACAACTAACTGGTTAAAACATACACGGAAAAGTGGTTGGGTTTTTTTTCCCAAGAATGAGGAGGGTATTTAAGCCTGAGTGCCTTCATGGAAATGCAAGTTATTACCTTTTTTTCTTATTCAGTCTTAGACCACTTGATGTCTTTTGAGAAAAATCTTCTCAGCATCTCATGAAAAGCAATTGTCAAGAACAGAACTTCTGTTCACAGAGCAGGCAATATGCTGGCTGCTAAGGAAATCCCGGTTAAAATCTCCTCCCCAAGTCAGAATTGGGTCACATACCTAGGCCTTTCCTGTTGCCTTATCATAAGGTTACTGGCTCTTCTGTGGTAGAGTTTTTTGCTTGACCTCTTTAGCTCTGACCATTGAGAGCATCCTGAATGTGCTGCAGCCAGCTCTAGATTTTTTGAGATTTAATTTCAAAAATGTCACTGTACAGATTTTGAAAAACTTACCCTTGGAATTTTTTCAGTCAGATCTGAAGCAGCAAACCTTACTTGATACTTTTTATTGTCAGAGGGTGTGTCCAGGAGTCTTCAAAGAGGGGAGAGGTATGCTGACTCAGGCCTGAAGATTTTGCATGTATTCAGGCCCTGATAGATGAGACCCCTGTGCATAGCTTACAATTCCTCAGTTGCACAGTCCTAGAAGAGTCTTTTTAGTATCTGGACTTCTTCACAGCTGACGCTTTAACCTGTAATGGCAGTGCAGGACCTGGTCTTCATCAGGTTTGCTGCCCAGAGGGTTTGACAGATAGATCTATGCCCGTATGTAAGTGGGCTTGGGTGACTGTGCTGCTCCAGAGCTTTTCAGTCTGCCAGGCATCCACAGTTACCCTGAGAGGACCTGAGATAGCCTGGCCTTCTGCTAAGCAGATAAATGAATGGAGTCATTTTAACGAGGTCTGGAATTCTGCATGCTTTGAAGGGAGAAGTGATGTTGTGGAGGCTGTCTTTGGCCATGAGCATGACTAATGCTGAAGAGTTACAGTGCTCACATTGGAGCACCAGGCAGGATCTCAGATGGAGCCCTGCTATTACCTCTGCCCGACCTATTTGTCTTTAGATACAGAGATGACAATTTATCTAATTGACAACACAAATTTTGATCTGACACTAGTTTTTTGTGTGTATATATACATTTATATTATGTATATGTATATTTACAGGAATAAAAGCTTTGTGTACACAGGGACTACAGGGCATCAAATAAAACTAGCACAGACCAGGTTAATACCAAACAAAGATTTGCCCCATGGCAAAGCCTGTGGTTGAGCTTGCCATAGAGTGCAATAGAGACTAAAGTTCTTGAAGTTTGAAAAAGAATTGGGCAGGTTGTTGCATGAAACACTAATTAAGGTTATTAAATATTTAGACACCATTTCCGCTACAGGAAGCCCTTAAAGCAGCTAGCACCTGAGGTTAGGGGATGATGCTGGGTCACTGTTGATGTGTGCCTCCCTTAATTCTTCCCTGGGCATAAGTTATTAGCATATGACTGGAGGCTGGTGCTAGGCTACCCAGAGCTTTTATCTAACTCAGTATGGGTTTTCTCATGTTTTTCTGTAAAGAAAAATTTCAGGACAGAAAAATTTGTATTATCAAAAGAAGGAAAATTTTGGAGGAAGCAAAAAAAGTCTCCACAAGAACATGCAGTCTCTTCTCAAAATCTGTTGAACTGTGAGAGCAAAAGCACAACCAGATGTTGTGAAATGGAAGGTAAAGGTGATGTAAGGAGGAGACAAGTGCTGAAGTTGCACTTTTAAGTTCCCCATACAATCCAAAGTGTTTTCATCAGCCTACAAGCCAGGACCCTTGATGTAGATACACATAACTTAAATCATAACTAGCAGGTTGCTGAAGGAGCTGCTGAAAAGACTCAACACCTCAATAAAGATATTGTATGTGTGGTAGATAGGGACAGGCGGATGGAAGATCTCGCGATGTGACGGAAAGCAGAAGCAGCATGAGTCCTTCCCCCCCTCATCCCTCTGTGATAAGCAATCACCCTAGGTATGCAGCCCCTCCTAACCCCAGTAGTTTTCCACTCCTTACTAACCCAAGTATCCCACCGTCCCCTTCCTGACGTAGTGGGGCCCCCTTGACTATTTAACCTCTTGAGATAAGATAATAAACGCCATTTGACCATCCACCATACTGGTGTCTGTGTGTCTTGGACCGAGTGGCCCGGGCGAGGCTGGGCTGCCGTGCTGTCTTCTTGTGGACCAGGTCGCCTTGTCTTCCTAGCGGAAGGCAACATGTATGTTGCTGGGGAGTCCTGTAACACATTATTTATGTGTAAAAGCAGATTCTGAATAATTGTATTGTGCTAGGCATAACATCGTATTTGTTTGTAATTGTCCAGGGCATGAAAAAGAGTAAAGAAAAAATTTGAAAACTTTTTGTAACAGTGGGGAGGAAGATCCTTATGGGACAATAAATACTGGATTAGTGTAAGGTCATCAGTACAATCTGGATAAATAGGTTTCCTTCATTCTGCAACTAGTTTTAGCTGTATTATTTGTTGTGTGTAACAATTCCCAGATACTTTTGAAAGTGTTCATGAGCTCTGGATGATTCACGATTCCTTAGTGTAGATGATTTTTCATCAAATGGTTCTTACAAGAAATGTAATGTTTATTATTCATTAATTCAGTATTTGCTATTTATTTTTTGTCATCTTTTATTTTAATATATTTAAAATATAAATATATAAATACATTTAATCAGGAAGTATAAATTCTGTCTGGTAACTTAGGACTAGTATGAGCCATGAAGTGCAAGCAGACAAAATGGAACAGTTCAACATCAGAATTGGTATGGACAAACTAGTTGGCAAGTACTTTCCATTAAGGAATATGCTAACAGAAATGAGTACTTGGTCATGGTCAGTTTGAAGCAAAAAATAAATTAATTCTTGGTCAATATACACTCACCCAGTTTTCATTAAATACTTGTATGGAATGAGTCTCTTGTTAGCTCCCCTGGAAGTTGGTATTCATGAAAGCAAACACATCCAGCATGGGAAATAAACAAGAGTTGTTAGAGACATGCACATGCCTGCAGGGCCATGACATTATTGGCATAATGGAGATGTGGTGGGATGGCCCTTACGATGGGAGTTTTGGAATGGATGGATGTAGGCTCCTTAGGAAAGACAGTCAAGGGAGATGAGGAGGGGCTCTCCCCCTTTATGTCAATGCCAATGACCAGCGGGAGTACATGGAGCTCTGCTGGGGATGGATGAAGAGCTGACTGAGAGCTTATGGGTCAGGATTAAAGGGAGGGCAGGGACAGGTGACATAGAGGGGTCTGCTACAGGCTGTCTGACCAGGAAGACAGAGCAGATGAAGCCCTCCATAGACAAGGAGCATAAGAAATACAGTATGCTGGAATATGTACAATTTTTGTCTCCCTTCTATCCTGGTCACCCAAGCCTCCACATAGCAAGATCTCCTCATGTTCCTGAAATAGTCCAATGGGAAGCTTCATAACAGGGTACTTCTGAGGCACTAGACACACAGGTGAAGTCACAGACAGAAAGTGACGCACTACTAGACTTTGAACAAACTACCAAATGACTTACAAGAACAAAAGCAATCAAAGTTCTGCCTCTGGCAATGAGAGGTAAGTGACCTCAGGGCACATTTTCTGATGCCAACTTTCCTCTCTGCTGAACTGTACCAAGCTGATGATGAAGTACCAAGGATATATGAAACAGCTTATGATAACCTGATCCTTCAACCCTGTGATTAATCATCTCCTGAGTTTCATGCATACACAGGTAGCAGCACTGTGGGAGGTGCTGGTAAGCATATTTTGTCTTTTTTTCTCCTTTGGTGATCAATGTTACAAAATTCTTTGACTTTGAGTGTATTTCTGCCATGTAAGAAAAATGGTAATGAGAAGTTAAATCTTTCTTCCAGTGAAGAATCAGTCTTTCTGGGCATACTTTGAAAATCTGTTCTCTCCATTACATCTTTCATTTAGAAGCTACCTTTGTGCCCTAGTAGAAAATAAGGCTGCATGTCACCTTGGGAACCTGCTCTTCAGAATGGAAATGATGTTTCAGGCATGTGCTTTAGCTTAGTTTTGCTGTGATGAAGCAGGGAAGTAGAGGTGCTTGTCAACAGACACCGAGTCTACAAATCTAGCTGCAACACACTTGTTTGCAAATTTAGGGATTTGTGAGTAGTGAAGAAGATGCAGCCACTATCACTGCCTCTAACTTGGGCTGATAGTCCTTTTAACTGATGGCAACCCCATGCTAGTGGAAATGCAACTGGTGTCAGACCAGAGTTTTGTGGAAAGAGAAGTAAATTGTATCTCTTAGCAGGCCGATAAGATAACAGAGTAAGGTAATACTTCTGGAGTTACCTATTAAAGGGGGAATCTCCACAGCCTCACTCAGCAAGGATGCAGGAAGAGGAAGGGAGAGGAGAAGATGTCAAATTTCCCCATGACCTGCCAGTCCCAAACAATCAACAGTCAACAGGGGTTTATTGAATACTGCATTTGCTGCTTATGCAAGCTCCTTTCCTTCTTCACTAACAGAAATATGGCAGTGGTGCCAAAAATGGAAAACGTGAATCCAAGATTGACCAGTCACCAGAGTATGTGTCATTCTTTTTGTGCAGGGAATGTGAGCACACTCAGAGATTAGAGTAGGAAGCTAAATACAGTAATGAGTATAACCCTTCAAAGGGAATGGTCTTCAGTATGTACTGCAGAATAACATTTCGGAGGGTTCAGTTTGAAGCACCCGACAAGAAAACACAACTTGAAAAATACTGCATTATTCACTCATGAAAATTTGCACAATAATTGTAATATTACCTCTATTTCTCACAGTTCTTGTAGGTAAGGTCAGTAACTGCATAAAGGAAGAAATCTACAGACATGATTTTGCCATGCTAACTGTGGTGATAGGATGTCATATGTACAGTGTACAAAGCCACATTCAGACTGAATTCAAATGGTATACAGGAAACTAAAAGGCATATTAATCTTGTGTATTTTAATTATTGTTTTACTGGCTCACATTGGCAATAATGTCTTAATTCAATAAGTCTCAATTCAGAAGTTCAGTCTTAAATCTTGGACAGCTGGTAGAGATTTTAATAGAATTCAGCGATTTAGTCGATATATGAGAACTGAGATAAGCAAATTAAGATCTACCAGAGATCGGAAATAAAATTAGAGACAGTATAATTTTTGATGGGCCATGACCTCAGCAGCTAGGAATTGTCATTTCTCTGTGAAATTAGATGAATGGATAATGAAGCAATTACCTTGTGAACTTTGAAATGATAAACAAATAGTAATGCTGCAGGACAGGCAAAGTAAGTTATTTCCAGCATCTGGAGAACCTGATGCAATTTATCTTTAAATTCCACATAAACTCTTTGAATCTGCATATATTTGTATAAATAAGAGTAACAACTCAAGGATGATTTCTCTCCCAAAGGCATGCACATTTCTTACTGTCACAAATATGTATAAATAAATATCTTTATAATACTTTACTAATCACAAGTCAACAAAGCTATCTTGTGATTTATGTCTTAAATTCAGGTGGCCAAGTAAATAACTTAATCACATTTATCCCAGTGATCTCTGAGACAAAATACACCTTGTGTTTTCCTTAGCCTTGAATGAAATGATGGCTTTTCATCATCAGCAATTTAAGAGCACCAGAAAGATCTGAACACCTTTGGACAGTGACTTTGTGAAAATGAAATCTGCCTGTCATTCTTTACCTTGGGCATAAATGTGTGGTCAGTAGGTTCCTTCTGAGCTTGTCTTGCTGAAATCTAAGGTGCAAGCACGATGCTTTTGTAAAGATCTGACTGACATGACAAGGGCAAGTTCCACCCTGGAAGGTGAGAGAAATATGTTTAGCAAAGGACAGAATAGGCAATTAACTGCATTTTGTTCTGTGGTCATTCAGGTAACATAGTCTCCATGCACTTCTTGATCTGTGCAGTAGGTGATTTTTGACTCACACATTGCTGTCAGTTTGAGGCACAATTTTATTCTAATGAAGATGAGGATTTTGGCTGTCTCTTTAGGCATTTCCTCTGAGGATTTGAAAGTCCCTTACTAAATGTGCATGTTTATAATAATCTTCTTTAGTGCATTATACATGAACTTAATGAAGTGTGATTTTTCAGTAGGTGTTTATGATAACTATTTATCCAGACAGGCAGTAACATATTTGGGTGATCACAATTTTATTTGCTGAGTGGTTCACTCAACTCTGGAGTTACTGAGAAGGTGGAGAGAATTGCATTAACAAAAACGTAAAAGGTAGTGTTATATAAAACCAGATTCTAAACTATAACCCAATTTTAAAATACAAGGAGATCAATGACAGCAGGTTATTTCTTTGACTGGGAAAGATGCAAAAGGTAGAAAGGATATGGACAGCACTGAAAATAATGGAAAAATCTGTATTTGCCTGTTCGAAAACTTATTTTCACATATTATGAGCAAAACAAAGCTGTAACTCAAAATACAGGCAGGCCAAATCAATCCTCTCTTCTGAACCCCTTCAGACTTTAAGGAGCTAGATGATCTCAAACTTCATCAGTTTTTTTCTCCAAGAAAACCACAAACGAAGGAGGAAAGCAAAGTCGGCATCCAAGAGCTTAATTAGTGTGTTTGCTCATTGTGTTCACCTTAGTCTCTTGGTTTAGGTAGATACAGATGCCAAAATAAAGTGGTGAACTGGGTTCTCAGTTTGTATACCTGGTTTGGAATGTACTTTAAGATTATTCACAGGTGTTAATCAGGAGTAATCTCTCACAAACACAGAATAACTTTCACTGTTTTCTGTGTGCTTCCACTTCATCAGAAGTCTTTGCATTTCCATGCTGCTTCTATTTGCCTTCCCAGTCAGGAAAACATTTAAGGCCAAATTGACCTTTAGGCATGCCTCTGCATTTGGAATGACTTTGTACAGAAGCTCTGTTCACTGGAAGCACATTAGGAATAGCGGAAGATCTGTGGAATTCCAAAGCAGAATCCCAAAACTCTGGTTGAAGGTCATTTTGAGAATGTCAGGTATATTAGTTGTCAGATTTCCACCAAACTGTTTTTAGGTTGCTTGAGTTGAAGAATAAATTTTTTGCCTATTCCACTACAAAGAATTAGGAAAAGATGGGAAACCTGTTTACACAGAATACAGACAAACTATGCTCAGATGGTCATGCCAGAGGCTCTGCCTGCATTAGTTATTCCCAGAAGGGCCAGATGCAACATTTGGAGAACTTGCTAAAAGCTCCAATGGAGAAACACCAAGTGGGATGGGATGGGGGAAGAATTTGGTGCCCCTGAGAAACAGGGCACTCTTTTGTCAAGAATCAACCTTTAGGCATTTCTACTGACCTGTTGTCTCCCAACTTTCAGGTAGGACCTGCTCTTCCCATCACCTTTTACATTCTTACAGACAATACCTAGAGTAGCTGAATATAAAATGGAGAGGTTCTTACCAGCATTACTAAAACTTAATAATAATAGAAACAAATTTTAAAACTGCCTTGCACCATTGCTATTGAATACTTTTTCTACTTGTTAACTATTTTTAATGGCTATTTTTATTTTTAATGTAGTGGTTTAGCCCCGGCCAAACGGCCAAGGCCCCACTAGAACTGCTTTTTTCTCCCCTTCTAAATTGAATTGTGTTACTAACCTATGATAAGAAATGCTGGTAGAGGAGTAAAATTAGGCTGAGACAAGGTCAGAGCTTCTAAGTGATAAAGTGAATTTATTACAGAGTAAAAGGAGTAAGCAAAAATAAAGGAATATTTCTTAAACATTCATTTTTCTGCCGTCCTCCCATTCCCCCCCCCTTCCCCAAAAGCTTCATAGCTCTCTGTCTCCTCCTAGATCATAAGGGGAACCCGGGGAGGGGGTTTTATTTCTAATGAGTTTAGTCCT
>VZRZ01008138.1:989246-1015159 GCA_013398175.1 Climacteris rufus | reverse complement strand
TGCGTACTACAGAGATTGCTTCTTAAATTTACTGTCGCAGAGGCGTTTCTGTCCTTCCTAATTGGCCCAACTGTGGAAAACAGCACATCAATCTTCCAGGAGCCATCAGAGATAGGCCCTGACTGGACAGCTGTGGGAGCTTCTGGAAGCTCCTTACAGGAGCCATCTTTTGGCCCCTACCACACCCAAAAAGCTAGACCTCCCAAACTTCTCAAACCACGACACTTAATGATAATAGAAACAAATTTTAAAACTGCCTTGCACCATTGCTATTGAATACTTTTTCTACTTGTTAACTATTTTTAATGGCTCACCCAGCGAGAGAATAGGAAAAAAAAATCCATGCATTTTTCTTTTACTTAGCTCTTTAATTATTTGGCCTATCATTTTCATTCTGTCATGGTGTTTCCCTCCCTGGATTGCAAAGATTGCAAGGAATCATTCTGATACAAATGAAGGAGTTCGTCTTCATTTTCTGAGATAGAACATACTTTTGGTAATGTTGTATCTTGAAATCTTTTTAAAAAGAACTTAACTTTGAGAGTGAACCAACAGCACCAGGTTACTGGAAACCTTATGATGCATATACTGCAAAGGAGCTAAAAATACAGAGTAGTTTAGAATATTTATCTTAACAGTATTACCCTTTCCCTAGAGAGATTTTCAGTCAGTTCCATCTGCCTATATCCATTTTTATCATACTTACCCCTGTTTCTAAAATAAATCTGTCTCTCTTATTTAGGTTTCTTTTTATTCCACCCCCTAAATATTTTATCCATTCAGTTGCCTACACAAAAGTCCCAATTATGTGAAGAGTCCTGTATTACCCTTTAGTTGGGGGCTGTATTACAGATTTTCCCCATTACTTCAAAACTCCAAGCTACAGTAGAGTGTGCCTAGTTATTTCAGAGTGTCAAAAGTAGCTAGCTTCTCTTTTGTGAGAAAATGTGGGGACTTTGCTTCATAATCATCACATCCAGTACTATTAAAATCCTTCCTTAATGGCACCATTCTGCTTTTATGAGCATACAGAGGATAACAAGGGTAAAGAAATAAGTGCCGTCCTAGTAAATATTTATCCAACAAACTCCTGTATGACAGAGGAGCAATTATATAAATGATAACAAAAAGTTTCTTCAGCACTTTCATAAAGCCAAATTTTCTTGATCTTTAGTCAGACTGGACTAAGCTCTTAGCTGAATTAAGTCTTTGCTGCATTTCTCCTAATCCTTGTCCTGTGCTGCTTCCTTCCTGAATCACCTCCCTTTCCTGATATCAGTTTCCTGATAGCAACTCTGATATGCTATCCATGAATCAATAACAGAATAATAGGTATTATACTAGAATCTCAAGTATCATTTCACAGTGGATGGTTTAAGGTGTGAATTTACTTGGAGACAAAAGGAATCTGTCATCCAGTTGGGCAGAAAGGAGAGAGACTCAATCCATTGCTCACTGAATTACTTCTTTCCTACCCAAGTGAAGGCACAAGCTTTTGCTTTTCCTTCCTGGTTACAGTGATGGCCCCTCTGATTAGGTACAGCCTACTCTCATGTTCAGCTGGCTATATATAGCAAATACAACTTCTAGTTAAAGAAACTGAGGGAAGCGATTTCAGGAACTGGACAACACCTTCACTGGTATAAGACTTAAAATAGGAGCAGGGTGAGCTGAGGCACCTGTGGGTGACAGGGAAGGAGGACCATGGCTTTCTGAGGTGTAATGGGACTGTGTTTTGCACGTGGGGAGATACAAATTTACTCTGGAACAGGATATACTTTCTCAGGGTAGTGAGATGAATACTGAAAAGAGCAGCTATATATTATAGCTTTTGCTCCCTGAAGTCTGCACGCCTCACAACATCTGGCCCCACAGTATCACAGGGGCTGAAAGCTGTTTTGTGCTGTTCCTAGCTCAGCTTTGATATATACTGCTTTTTCTGTTGACTCAGTTCATTGGGTGTGGTTTTTGTTTGTTTGGGGTTTTTTTGTTGTTGTTGCTGACGTTGTTTTTTTTTGGTTGGGACTTTTTTTCCCACCTTGAATGAAACTGGAATGATCCCGTGATGATCTGGCAAGCAGTACTGAAAGGAAGAAGAAAAGCCTTACAAATGCCAAAAGCATGTCTGTATATAAAAATTGAACATTACTCTGATTACAAGATAAGGAACAGAAGAAAAGCTACTTCTTTTTTTAATCTATAATATTGATTGAACATCGTAATTACAGACTGGTGCCGCAGCAACTGAGACTCCACAAAGTATTGTGATCACAGATAAAGGAATACAACAGGCATTTTAAATACTGTCCTAATGAGTAAGCAGTACTATCGTAGCTGGCCTTTATTACTTCAAATAGGTTTCTCTTAAATAGCTAAAAATAAAACAAGAAACAAAGGAATAAACAACAGATTAAAATACCTTTATCATAGACATACCAAGCTTAGCAGAAGGCAGTTGTAGGACTGAAATAATGCTGGATCAAATGTTCCTTCCTGCTCCTACATGGTAACAGCATAAACTCCCTGCCACACTCTGAATTCCCCTGCCCAGAGCAGATGCTGAATATCAGGCACTGAGGGTCCATTTGATACTTGCTGTAGTGGACTGAGGGATATTACAGAGGGCAAAGGAATGCTCTGTGGTTGTAATTCTTTGACTTTGTTATATCTTTTGAAAACAAGGCAAGTCATTATTTAGACTTTTTTTTTTAATAGGAAAATATAATTCCATTTTCATGTAAGCAGGTGGAATTAAAAAAAAAAGGCAAATTACTCTATGGGCACACTTTGAGGTCCTGCTTTCCCTTTCAGGATATATTGAATGAAAAAGCATAGCGTTTTCCAATCACATAATTTTTTCAAGAGTGGGAAAAAAGAATAGAACACATTAAGTGCTCAAACTTTGAATAATTGAGGAACTGTACCAGCTGAACTGATGCCTAGTTCATAAAAATTATCTTTATTCTTGTAGAAAAATCCCATTAATTTCTAATGAAATTGAGGTTAACTGATTTAAAATTTAAGTTATGTCAAGCTTTGTATTTGTGCTGGACTAAGGGTTGATAATCTAGAGATGTTTTTGTTATTGCTGAGCAGGGCTTACACAGACGTAAGGCCTTTTCTGCTTTCCATACTGGTAAGGAAGTTGTGGGTGAATGGGAGATGGGGAGAAGACACAACCAGGACAGGTGACCCAAACCGACCAAAAGAATATTCCATACCATATGACATCATGCTCAGTATATAAAGTGGGGTGAAGAAGGAGAAAGCGAGAGGATATTTGGAGTGATGTTTCTCTTCCCAAGTAACCATTAAGTGTGATGGGGTCCTGCTCTCCTGGAGATGGCTGAACACCTGCCTGCCCAGGGGAAGCAGGGAGTTAATTCCTTTCGCTTTGCTTGTGTGCGTGGCTCTTGCTTTCCCTATTAAATTGTCTTTATCTTAACCCATGAGTTTTTTAGCTTTTACCCTTCCAATTCTCTCTCTGATCCTGCTGGCAGGGGAGTAAGCAAATGGCTGTGTGGTGCTTGGTGTTTAGCTGGGGTTAAACCATGACAGATGCATTTGTTAGCCTAGGCAAAGTGACTAACTGGATTTTTATTTTTACCACTTTGGTTTTCAGCACTGTATGGTAAAACTTTCCAGATAGCAGGTGACAGGCTGTTTTTCAGCGTACACATGGCTGATAGGATATAAGGCCATCAGTTTTTCAAACCTCAAAGGAGAGAGGTCAGTTCTAAGCAGGAAGAAAACGGTGTATTGGCATTGCTTATGCTGTATATTTACACTCCTGATCAGACATACATGAAAAGAATATATGGAATGAAAAATCAACATTACTCCAGGAAAAAAAATGCTTACGGTAAAGCCCTTATATTTCCTAATAATTAGCAATTATGTATTGCTATGCATAAATGTTGCCTTCTTCATAATTTCAAACATGAGCTTGAAATTGTGAAGTGGAATGAAGTAGGATTTCCCTGTGTGAGGATAACTTTCAAATTGCATGATATCTTTGTTCCACGCCAGTAACAAGAGACACTGTCTAAAATTTCCATCTACAAAGAATACTTCAGGATGGATCAATTGAAACATCTGTGTTAAGTCCAATCCTATATTTTGATGTCAGGCCTTAAGAGAAAGAAATGAAAAATTCAAAAATAGAAAATATTTTATATTTTGAAGAGAAAATTTCTCTTTAGTGTGTATTAATCCCCCTTTGCTTTCCTACTATGGAAAATTTTTCACTAGACAAGTGTCCAAAAAGTGCACTCAATAAGTTTTAAAATAGAATAGAAACAAAGTTTTTCTTGAACATTTTTTATGAGCATTAAGAATCCCCAAGGGAAATAGGAAAATTAAAGCTGAACAGAACTAAAGATACTTTAAAATTTTAGTCTAACATAAGTGTTTCTGAAACAGTCTTTACTATGACATTTAAATGTTATGTATGTGAAAATCTTCATTCACTCTTGCTGGAGATGGAAATAGAGGCCATCTATATTAAGGCCTTCTTATTACCCCAGATCTACGATGAACACTCCTGTTAAAATCAGCAAGAATTCACAAAATCTAGAGCATATTAATGAAGGTGGTAGAGATAGATGCACAGTTGTTTTGCTGACTGGGAGTTTTTCAAGGATTGCTTTGAGGCACTCCATAAGTGTTGCCTCACATGCTCCCAAAGTAGGTTGGTGTTCGTGTTGGAAAAATTAGATCATTCTTGAGAGATGAAAGAAGAGTTGTCTGTTATGACAGCTCTTTCAATTAGGAAAGAGGGAGGAGAACTGGGTTAAGCCAGCTCTGTGTCCTTGACAAGAGCTGGACAAGACTCAGCAACTGATGGCACAGCCATGGAAGTGTTGATTGTTATGGGCCTCTACAGGCTGTCTATTTCGACCACTGCCAAAGCACCATCTACTTCAACCACTGTAAAGCATGTGTCTCCACATATTTTAGCAATGATTTTCTATAGCCAAGTAAGAAAATCCTCCAAAAGTAGTCATCATCTCCAAAATTAACTCATGCTGTGTTATTCTACTTATGAAGAAATTTTTCCTGCTGTGCCATCCACACCTCTCAAGCTGAAGGTCTGGCTGATTTAGGGAAAGGTTGTTTGATTTGCTCTGAGTGGTGCATGGGAGAAAAAACAAAATTCTCAGGAGGTTCATAACAAAATTTTACTTGCAAACTTTAGAACACTAAGATAGAATAAGGTACTTGGCAAATTTTATATCAACATCGAAAGTAAGGTACTGTCGCAGTAACGACACGAAAGAAGGAGACAGAGACACCTGATAAGAGAGCAAGAAGCAACTGCCAGGTGAGACCCGCCCAGTTTATTTTACATGCATTTTAGAAATTACTGTCCATTGGAGGAAAGAGCTTGTAGTCCCTCAATCACAGTGGTCAAAGGAAATGTCCATCAAACTGCCGTGCCCAGGAGAAAGGAATGTAAGCAAAAAGATACCGTTTCAATAACATGGCTATGTTTACAGAGAAATGTGTGAGAAACTAGCTACAAAAGAATGATAACATCCAGAATTGCCAAAGTCAGGGCAACAAGGTACTTCACAAACTTTAACTTAGTGAACTTCAATTTTGTCAATTTTGACTTATGCAGACACAACAAGGCACTTATTAAGGCACTGACTGGAATTTTTTAGTCTGGCTTACATTATATTTCAAGAAAAAAAAAACTAGGTGAAGAAAGAATGAGAGAAACACAAAGAAAGAAAGGATAAGAAAAGCTCAGTGAGTTAATATACACTCAGGCTATGTGAGAACACCTAGGTAACTCCTCTGGAGGGGAATTTCACATTGTCTGATGCAACACTGTGGATCATGCACAGTCCTCTGGCAGAAGGCCCCAGAAATGAGTGTGGGGGTGCTTCGGGGGTCTTTGATGGTTTATGACACCTTCTACAACATGACAGCTGCCTCCCACATGAGTGTAGTTAAGTCAGGAATTCCCCATCAGATGGGAGGAATAACTTCAGGCCTATGTGTGAATAGGAGGGGGAGTTTCTCACCTGAGCTGGTTGTGTACGACAGAACACTGGCATGACAAAAAGCACTATCCTACCTTACAGGATCTGCTTCTTCTTGGCCTCTTTCCTTATCTGTCTCAAAACCCTGTTTGTTGCTAAACAAAGGTTTATTTATTGTGGTCATCCTCTGGTCCTCATGCCCTCTGCACCTGGGCTGTTTCCTTGCACACCATCAGCAAAGCACCCAGTGCTTTTGCAAATGGCCAATTGTTTGAGCCATTAACCTTTAACATTTTGGTCTCTCACTGCTCAGTCCCCAAGTTTCTCAAGGACTTTCTGGACTGAACTATCATGGCTGGAATGCTGGAGACGCAGAAGAAAGAGCCAGAGCCAGCTGTTCAGGTTCAGAGGAAAGGAAGGAAGGAAGGGGGGAAGACCCACCTTCTTTATTCTTAAATACACTTTTAGAAATTACTGTTCATTGGAGGAAATCAATTCTTCCTCCTTCAATTACAGTGGTCAAGGGACATGTCCATTAAAGATCTGTGTCCATGAGAAAGGAATGCTATAACAAGATAATTCTACAATAACATAGCTATGTTTATAGAACAAAGACCGTGGGAACTAGCTAGTATGAAACTAGCTATTTTTAACAGTAAAAAGTAAGGCAACACTGAACCTCCTTAGACATCTGCTGAGGATGTACTCTTGCCATCTAATCTGCTGATGAAGATACTGAATGAAACAGGTCCTGTTGTGTACGTGTGGTATACTCTGCTTCCTAACCATTAGCTCAGCATAAAACTATTGACTTATTTTTTTCTCTGTTGAACTTGTGGTGCAGCTAATTTACAACCTAGGGCTGATATCACAGTCAGTTGAAATACTGCCTGTGTATTGTCTTTTTCTGTAGAACCATGTCAATGGTATCAGATGTGTTAAATCACACAATATTAAAACCTGAAGACTAACCAGAATATGGGTGAATATAGTTCAATTTCACTAGTTTCCTAGTATAATGCCATATAAAGATATAATCTATCTGAAATAACATTGGTTAAAATTGCTCTAGTTAAGTTTTTCAGTTACCAGGCATCTGTCCAGATGTTCAGGACTGATGTGATGGAGGCTGGTAATGAAATGAAGCATTATTTACTGATTTCAAATAACAGGATGAGATAAGATGCTTGCTAAAAATCCAGATTACCCAGTTTTATTTCTTCCAGGATGATCAACTGGGCTATTTCCTCCTCTTTAATCTATTGTTTTAGGACAGAATTCAAAATTTTATACCAAATAAGATGTTGGTGCCATAGTCAACATAATTTTTTGCCAGTAACAGTCAGATCTCAAAGATTATGGCCCTAAATTTTTCTTCATCTTGATTATGCTTTCCAAAAAGGCAGCTATGAACTTCAGAAATACTTGGCTTTGAAGTATTTAGTATCAATGCAAACACTGTTCAGGGAAATTGTTTATCCACATTTCCACTTTTTCTTCTATACTTCTACCTGTTCTTAAAAAATTGCAATCTGTTAGTGTAAGAGTAACTTTCATGAGCCAGAAGATAGTCATTTAGATCTCAAAACCCACTTCTAGTGGGATAGTTATTTCATCTAAAGTATAGTGCTTTTCTGAAATGAACCTACGTTAAAGTGGTGGCTTTTCTCACCATATCTCTTGCAGAGCACTTTCAGATTCCCATCTGCTAATTTGAGTGACACAAATACATTTTTCACTGTGCTTTATTCCTGTTTGCCCTGCAGAGGTACCACTGCTGAGAGACACTTTGATTTCTTTTTCTTGTACTTTATCAACAGAATTGTTTGTTAAGAACCATTCATGGAACATTTCAAAGGCAAAAGAGAGGATAACTGTCACAAAAAGAACAATCAGAAACCTTTAGGCTAGGCAGAATAACTCAGGATGAGATTTAGCAAAAATAATTTCACTAATGAGCATTCTTGAAAAGGAAGCCATTGGGATTATGAAGAATTGGATAAGGAAAGGAGCAAGGAGAGATTATTTGCAAACCAAACAAGTCTGTGATGCATTTATGGAGATATACTAAACTGAGCTAGTCAAAGAACAGAATGGCCTTTTTTTTTTAAGGAAATGGCAGGATTTATCAAAATTTAATTTATTCCTAGATGAGGATGAGAAATTTAAACACTACAATCCACAGTGAAAATGTCATCTTGTGAGTGAATGCATATTTTATTCTTGTGTGTGTTTATAAACAAACTGTTTCAACTGTATCAAGATGGTGTGATAACTTTTTGTCAGCATTTTATAATAATACCACATGACACACATTTAAATTTCATTGACTTGGCATCTTCCAGTGGAAAACTACTTCCCTTCAAATTGTTTAATAAACTTACAGATGAAATAGTACACCATAAATGTTTTCAGTTTCTTTACATCCTTCTCTGTATAGTGAGTGCTTGTCTCATCAAAATCAGGGAACTTGAACTCTTATCAGTACTGGTGCTCTCTTTGCCTTTTCCTACCCAGCCCTCCTTAGCAGCCTGTCTTACCCTCAGAGACAAAGCAGATGAAGAAATACTAGGCTCCTGGAGCAAAACCTTCTGAGGGGAGGCATTTAGTAAAAATGCATCAAGAATTCCTTTTAAGGACACACATAGGTCTGAATGATTTCTAGAGGAAGTTAGCTTCTTCAATTTAGTTTTTAAGTGACTCTCTATTGTAACATAAATCTGGCCCTCAAAAGTGGAGATACAAAGAACAATTTGGATGCTGCAGGTTTGTTCTGCTAGAGAGCTTGTCACTGCTGATGCAACCTGCCAGGCACTGTTTGGAGCTGGTGATAAAAATTTAAATCCTCTAGCTCCTGAAGGCTCCGAAAAACACTGAAATCAGAGGCTGCAGGGATGTTCTTCCCCAGACTGAAAACCAGAAATAACTAACAAAAGGAAAAATTTTATTCTTATAGCAAGGAGAAAGGGCTTTTCGTTTTAAACTTGCCACAACAATTTATGTTCCTGGACACGTTAAAAGGGCTCATTCTCTTCAATCTAGGCCTGATGGTTCATGACTTTGTCCCAGGTAAGGGTTCATATTAGCACTTCTGCTGATGTTCTTGATGCCTGGTTTAAGGAGACATTTGGCTTAATTTGGAAACCTCTTCTGCCATGAGTTTCCTGGAATCATAAATATTAATAGAGTCAGTATTGTATATTATCTTCTACCCACAAAATTTCTGGAAAATATTTCTTGTGAAGTAGCTTCTAAAGTGAGTTGAAAGATGAATGCTGTGCTAGATGGAATGATAACAGAGGAAACATCAAGATGACATTTTCTAAGGATTCTGATTGCTCATGTCTGATTTTTTCATAAGAAATAATGCTAAATTTCTTGTCTACAGCATAAATGACACTAAGCTATGTAGAGAATATACCTGAATAGCATCTCACAGTATTTAACAGAGCTTTGTGTTTATGATGTTTTAATTAGAAAATTATGTTTTAGAGATATCTATAAATGTAGACAATTTATCTATTAAATTAGGATATTAACACCACTGTGTGTATTTTGGATATCAAACAATAATACTTGATTATATTCTATTATGATAAAGTGATATGCTTTTTAATTTTTAGCCATGAGGTCATCAGGAATTGGAGCAAATTGTTAGAGATTTTTTTTAGATTGCACATAACTGGAATTTGACATATCAAGCTTGTGTTTTTTTCCTGATGAAAATGTTATTTAGATATAAAATAAGTTAATTTAGAGGATTCTTCTAACATGCATTGCACAGTGTGGTTACAGGATTATAGCCAGTTACTTTTGGTCTTACGACCTATTAATTTACAGTATATTAGATGAACCTATACAATTGACAGTATACCCAGACCTCCCAAAAAGTTCCCTGATGACTTTGAAATGTGTTGTCTTCTAGTAATGTCCAATTCCTCTTACAGGAAATCGTGATTATGTTCATAGTGCCAGCATCCACAAAACACTTAAAAAATCCTTGGATTGAAATCTGTGTTCCTTTAAGTAGGGCAGGGGTATAACATAGCTGTGAGTAGTGCAACTTAGTTGCATGCATTTATCAGTAGACTGAAAGCTGTTTGGAAAAATTGCATAGAAAATGGGTGAGAGATAGGACACCTTGTAGTCCCCTCATTTGTCAGTCTTGGGGCAAAGCTGGACTTACAATCACCTTTCACCCATGTTGGCTGTGTAACCCCCAGTGTGAGTGAAGTGGCTATCCAACTTTCATGCTCCAGGCTCAAGTAGGTGATACTGAAATTGTAAAATATGGTCTCTGGCTGGTTTTGCTGTTGGTGTTTGAAATGCAGAATATTCCCATGAAAACAGAAATGAAGGATTTATAATAGCATTTTTGGGGTAAGACAGTGGAAAGATTAAACCCTGTGTTTGCCTGTCTAAAACAAGTTAGGAAAATGTGTGTCTGTACTTACACATAGACAAGTAAATAAATAGCTTAGTGTTCAAAAGTGCTGAGCACATTCAGAAGTAATTGAGCTCAGTGGGATTACAAGTGCTTGCTGACTGCATTATTATTTTAATATCTGTTTTAAAGACTTTAGGAAAATTTAAGATTGAGCTTTTATGCCATTCAACCATAAACTTTCCTTGTCACACTGTGATTACACCCCCAGTCATCTTCCATCAGCCTAGCTAAGAATCTCAAGAGTTACACCTATGCTGTAGTCTTGGGAACAGTCAAGTTCCCTTCAGCCTGAGAAGACAATCCTATGTCTTCTCAAATATTTGTGTATCAATCTCAAATATTTGTCAGACTTTCTGGAATGAGTTGATTTTATAAATGTGGATTTCATTAACCTTAGTATGAAATGATTGTTTTGTGCTGTCTCTACAATTAAAGTTGCTCTTAAGACCCAAACAGGATATTTGGTTTTCTCTATACTCTGACAAATTTCACAGACTAGTAGTTTCACCCATTTTTATGCTTTACTGTACTTGCAGTCAAAACTGGACTAATACTGATTTTTGGTGATTCCTCTCTACCACTGCCCCATATTGCAATAAAATTGTAATTTTAATAATGTGTGTAAACTTGGGTCCCAGCATGCAATGTGTAGGCCAGTCTCAGCAGACCAGCAGGGACATGGGTGATGGCTGGTTGGTACAGCTCTTGTGGGTCACCTGAATGCACTGTTAGGGAGACAAACCCTAAACAGCTTGATGCCAACCCAAGGGGTGCCAGGCTTACATCGAAGAAACTTTTGGTGGGAGAGGCAATGGGAGAGTTGTGTGGAAAGACCAAGTGAGACAGAGGGTATTTTAATTTTTGCATGTTATCATCTCAGTTTTTAGTGTGACAACTCCTCCCTGAGATTTCAAGATGCTGTCCTAGTCTGAAGAATTGTAACTTCTGCTTTTGACTTTGCTTTCTCTTCTATTCTCAGATAGGATGCTTCATAAAACTTGTTGTGGGGAGGAACCCTCCAAAAAAGTAAAAGATTTCACTTGGCACTGACCCCTCCATCTAGTTTTAAATAATAATTCAAGGAATTGTTTTTTCCTGGACAAAGTGGTGCAGCTTCCCAACCTGACACTGAAGTGTTTGTTAGCAAACCTCAGGTTGCTGCATTTTGGCCAATGTCAATAACAAAAATGAAATAACTGAACAAGATTTCACCTTTTCTAAAGTAGTTTGCATGCAAACATATGCAAGGGCATATGGAGGCATATGTAACCTCTACCCCCCTACATTTGCAGATAACTGGTATTGCCACATTATTTCTCATGCCACATTTTGACTGCTGTTCTATTTCTGTCATAAGCGGCTTGGGTTATGGGACTTAGTGCCTGTTAAAACTAATTACCCTTACCATTATCATCAATTAACCCCAATTAATGTCAGACAGAAATGCAAAAATGTTGAACCATTTTCTACAATTTGGTACAGATGAGTTCAGAGGAACTGCTAATGACATCTTCAAGCTGTGCATGAGAAACACAGGCTACCAAAAAAATAAAGGCTTTCTTCTAGGTTATATATGCACATCATTTTGTGGAGGCCAAGCAACTGGTGCTTTCTGCCACCAGGTCACTCAGCTTTTCAGCTGGGAAAGGGTGTGGGTTAGAGCATGCAGTAGGCAATGTTCTCCAGCATGGCAGCATTGGCAGCTTTGCCAGCAGCCTGACACAGAGGATGTATGGCATGTATGGCCTTTGCCACTTGGCTGATTTCTGTCTTCCAGTATTATTAACTAATTTTCCCAGTACATGGCAGCATGCTGTAGAATGCTGATTTTGTCAATCTTATAAATATTTAGTCTATAAAGAAACATGTTATTGAGGCTTTTCAGATTTAAATCTTTCTCTTACAGGCCTGAGTTTTGCTTTCTGATTCAGGCCATGTGAGTACAGATTAAGCCTTCTGCTTTGCACTACACTTCATTGGAAGTGATAGTGTCCTTGTCCCTCATCTGTTCTTCATTCTGTTAAAGGAAAGGAATTGCAAATCAATTGCAAGATTCTGTGTGTGCAGTGAGCACACGATGAAGGAAGGGCAATGGCTTGCAGGTAAGGGGAACTGTGCGTCAAGAATGAGATCAGTTAGGAGTGGTTAAAGTTGTGCTTTAAAATAAAAGTGAAGGAATGACATTGAAAACAGAAAAACAGATTATGTTAGAGTTGTTCTCTCAAAAGCGTGACTTGCTTAAAAATAGGTATTATAACACTAGTGTGTACAGTTTTGCCACATATGCTTTTCTGACATAGCTTTTCTGTTAAAAAAAGAATGAGGGATGGAGTCACTGTAATAAATATCATAAGGCTAATTTAGTAAGTCATATGTGATAGCACAAGTGTATTAATGTTGTTGGCTCATGAATGTCAAGACACACACAAGATTTGAAGTCCTGGTTGTGCTTCTAGGGCCAGCAGATCTATGAAAGGAGTTTGTTCACAATTTTCAAATTTTCTGCAATGTTTCCTAAATCGGTGGCTTTATCCTGGCTGCAGTATGGAGCTTGGAAACCTAGGACAAAACTGTGCATTATGGGGATAAAGCTCTGTTCAAAATCCTCTGACTCCATCACCCAGTATAGCCCCTCTGTATCCTTTTGCATCACTCGTCACTTTCTGATCCTTTCTGTTGGCGTCACCTGCACTGGGACTTGGAAAGTCTTCCAGGATGACTATTGCATGTGTGCAAGCTGAAGATGATTCTCTTTCATTATTTTGTTAGGATGCAGAGTGATAGAATGTCTCAGAATACTGAGACAACTAAGTCTCTTGTTATTTGAACAGATTTAATTCTTAATAGAAGTTGACAAATGTCCTTCATTTTTCACTTCTTTTTTTTTGCAATGAAGCAATGAACATCAGTAATTGGAAAAATGAGTATTTTTCTAACTTCAGAAATTGTCATATGAAATATACCCCAACTTTTTTCTTTTTGTTGGTTTTGTACTATAAAAATGGAACCTCTTTCAGTATACAATACAAAGAAGCACCACTAGCTATGCTATGAAAGATTATAACAAAAGAGAATAATATACACATCTTTGAGGCATACATGTAGCAATACTTCATTTCTTTCTGTGCTACAAATGGTCCTGGTTACCATATTTTACACCACAGCTGTGAAAATGTTGAAGGCATTGGGCTTCAGGGAGCACAAGTGTGATCTACTGGTCAAAGTATAGGACTAAGAAAGAGAAAAATTATACTGCAGGTCTGTGTTTGCGGTGGTGTCTAAATCATTCTATCTGACCAACTCAAAGGCAGTTTGGGAATATACAATGGTATCTCAACCATACCTCATGGCTTTTCTGTCTAAAAAACAGAGTAGGAACAAAAATCATTATCTTATTGACCACAACACTGTTTGGCCCCTGAGAAAGATCAGTAATAAATATATGCTCCAAAGAAAAGCACATGGAAACTAAATCAAAGATGTTTTGAAATAATTTAGAATTTTCCCCCTGCTGTTCTTTATGCCTCAGAGTAGGGCTGTGGAGTACCAAGGCTTTAAATCCCTTGTGAATGTTAAGCTTTGTGGAGTGTTTTAAAAACTTAAGTTCAGAAGCCCTATGTAAGCCAAAGTATTATTATTATTATTATTATTAACATTAATATTAATAATTGTTTTATTATATAGAACTCATACATGTCAAGAAATATAAATACTGGAGGGGAGATAGAGCATTTGTCAGCTGTAGGCCTAGAATGGTTTATGCAGCCTGGAATGACAGGCTTGGAGATTTTTATAATTTCACTTTTCAAGCTCTTACAGCAAGAAAGAGATCTCCTTCTATATTCCTGGGACAAAAGCAACTCTCTTTCTCTCCTGAGTAGAGAAAGTATGTGAAGTGAATAGAGGAGCTGGCTTCATCTATTACTACCATGTCTGACTGTTGAAACATTTTAACATTTTCTTGCTCTAAGGATCCCTAGCTTGTATTTTGTTGTTCCTCTATCTGAACTTACCAAAGAGTAAACTGATGTGGGAATTTCAAAATCTCAGATAAATCTTGCTCTGCATTTAATGCATTTTTACTCGCCTCTTTGTGTAATGTTGTTTTAAACTGTTCATAAGATACATGGAAGTTTGCAATAGTAGAACAAAGCTGCAAACATCTGCTAAGCCTTCGATATTTTATTAAAAGTCACAAAAATATGTATGCCCTTTCTGTGATAAACAGCCTGTTCTGCTCCTGAATATCACCTTTACCATTGACTCAGAGGAAGTGCTGTCATCCTGATCTTGATTCCTTACCCTCCTTGAATATCATAAATTTGCCCATCTTTATGAAAGAGACAATAGCCATTTTACCTTGTCAATTTGGCTTGCTTAACAGTTTGCTAAGAGTGTCTAGAAATTATTTTTGCCTTTCACAATCCCTTTTAAAATTTCTGAAAACCCGCATATATTTTTGTAGTAATCCTAGTCTCTGTTGACTTAGTTTTAGCAAAAATGATCTCATGTATGGCAGGTGCATAGTAGAGGAACAAGGGGCCAGGACAGACGGTTAGAGATCTGGACCTTCTAAGGTTGAATCCTTCCTTTAATTCCTGCACACAAGGCCAGTGACACTGTTAGTTTTGTCTGTATGATCTGTACATAAACAAATGGTGTATGCCAATATAGTTCACAGTAGTTTGGAAGTCACTGCTTTTCTTAGCAAAATATAGTTCAAAAAGTCAGTAGTTATTTTTGGGGTTTTTTTTGTTGTGCTTTATGTCTGAAAGCTTATTCATTACTATGAAAGGCAAGGTCTTGTTTCAAAGAAACTTATTGTAATTTTATCATGTAATTAGAATCAAGTCTCTAATTATACCTATTTCACAAATAAATTAAATTACACTTCAACTTTTAGATATGTATCCTGAGACAACAATGCTGAGCACATGTTACTGCAAATAAATTATTTACTTTGCCAATAACAGGTTTGCAAATATTGGCATGGTGCTGTCTCTTTTGCTGCAAGCTAATATTTCTATTAACCACAATAAAAATTGGAATGTGGAAAAGTGACATTTTCCTTATTTACATGATTTTTTAATGAACAAAAATGTAACTTGTTATAATTGATAGGATTTGCATGGTCTTCATTCTGACTAGGTGCAGGGGATTGCATATCAATGCTTTTGTTAACATTAACTACTATACAGTTGGTGCTATAAAGAAATTCTTACAGTACATATTTACACAAAAAAGCCTTGGTTGCATTTTATTAAGCAAAGTGGATCATCTTTTCAGTCAGTACCTGGCCACAGACTTCTGATTGAAGAAGTCACATGGTGTACATAGGGTTACTTCATATGACTTGGCTGTTGAAAAATTTGATGCTGTAGGGCAACATTTTTTTTTCAAAGTGACAGTAACTTCTCATTATAATTTCAAGAATGTCTGTTTCTTAGAAATGGTGAGCTTTAGGTGTTGTCAGCAAAAGGCTGTGAGAGCACTGCTGCCAGACCCACGGCAGCAAACACACCAAGATTGCCAGCACAGGGAGATTCATCTATCCACAGTTTTGGCTACATATTGAAAAAGAGAAATCCCAGAGGTAACTTCTTGTTGCTCTGAGTAATAGGTTTACATTTATATTCATTGTATCCATGTCATAACCTTTATGAGATTTGACTTGATTTCCCCTCTTTGTCTTATTTACAGAGTTTCCCTTTCCCTCTATTTCTTCATTTGCTACTGTCCAAGAGGCCTCGTAAAGATCAAAAAAACCAAACCCCAAACCTGGGCACTATCAGTGTAACAAATTTCTCAAACCTGCCTGTCAAGGTCTGACATTAACCTCTTTTCCTTATATGACAGTTGGCAGGTAGGTGTTTCTTTATTGTTTGAAAGGGTTCTTGCTTTGTGTTTTTCCTGCCCTTTCACTTTTATGCAAAATTCTCTTATTTCCTTATGCTATTAATATTTTCTGTGAATTTGAAGGAAGACAGAGATTATTGGTTTTTCACTTTCTTTTCACAAATCCCCTGATTCTTTGTTGTGCATTACAAATTCTGACTATTTCACAGATATTTCAGTAAGCTGGAGACCTGACCAAGAGCTGCTGCCTGCCAGTCAGATGCTGTAGAAGGATGTCTCCGTGTGCAAGATGAGGGACACTCTGGCAGGGTCAAATGTGCACATTCGCTTTGCCAAGCATCAACTCCAATTACAGAATGCTACCTCCCAACATTTTAAAAAATGCATCCCTTCTAAAAGTACATGGAGTATTTCTTAATTGCAGGAAAACACTCTCTCTTTTAATTTTTTATAAAGCTAAGCATAAAAAATTTAAGTGAAAACTTTTAAAGGGTATAGCTTGAAATTTAAGATTCACAGTGTTGCTGCAGCACAACTGACTCCAAACTCTAATCTGTAAATTGGCACAAGTTTCATTGTGCAGTAATTTAATTTTAATTCCATTATCAGCTTCTTAGACTCAACATAAAGTGATTATTTCTCTCTTCGGATAGGCAATGTAGTTCCTGACTTTAACAAACCACAGACTTGAATCAAACTCTGAAGTCTTTAGAGTCCAAGAAAGTTCTTCTAGCACCCCTCACTGATACCAGCAGCATTGGGAGTCAGCTCTTTTTTTTATAAATAAGAGTGGTAAAACACTGGAACCTGTTGCTCAGAGAGGTAGTAGATGTTCCATCCCTGGAAATATTCAAGGGCAGGCTGACAGGGCCCTGAGCAATCTGATCTAGTTGATGGATTACTAGTTCAAGATGATGACAAGATGAACTTTAAAGGTCCCTTCCAACCCAAACAATTCTGCGATTCAATGAATGGTACAGTCCTTTTTTATCCAGAAATAGACAATGTACAAAGTTAAAACATGTTTGATAGTGAATACAGAGTGGGAAGAAGGTTCAAGACACACAATACTCTGGAGTCAGATTGATCAGGTTAAATGTAGTCCACTGAGATTAAATTTTTTTCTGTGGCATCTATGCTGGCAACAGACTATAGGCACTAAGGGAACCTCTACTGCAGAAGACCTGCTCAGTGTTGATAGCAGCCTTGTGCAGTAGGATTTCAAGTCCCTCTTTTGAATTAGGGATTTGGACACAGTTATGTAACCCTATAAGCCCTAACTTTCAGGGTTTATCACTTGTCAGTGCACTTGTTCATAACACCAGCTGCAGGAAGCAGTTTATTTTCAGTCAGACTTGTTACAAACAGATGATCTGAACAGAATTTAGTTCCTTGTAAGCGTATTTGTCTGTGGTTTGTTTCTATTAGTTTATATTGCTTCCTGATTAGCTGATTTCTGTCTCTCATTTCTTAATTCTGCCCACAGGTTACAGGAAAGAGCCTGTGGAGACTGGGCAAACATCCGTGTGGTGCTCAGCTGCCTGCTGGGTTAAGCCACGACAGGAACTTAAGACCTTCCTTTTTCTGGTCTTATAATTACTTTGTCAAGCCCAGGTGCCTCTCCCTTCTCTAGTGTGATTTATTTCACCCTGCTGCAGAATCACAGATGCATACTAATATTCTGTTTTCCTTCTTGCTGTTCAGTTTTACCTAATAGATTTCTTATAGGTATGTGAAATCCTGGCTGCTGGTCACTTGGGAAAAGGCTCAAATTACAAAAGACCAACAACAATTACTTAATTAAATATCCTAGTTCCAAACTGGAGGTAAGCTCTTCTTACAATGAGTTTCCAACATTTTCAACAAAAACACCTAAACCACTAGATCTTATGTCAGATTCTCTGTGAAGAAAGAGTACTTTTACTTCGTAAACTGTCTGCTATAGCTTGAAAACCATGTGCAAGAACAAAAAACACTGTCAAAATTCATTACAAACAGGATTATTTTAAATTAACAAAGGTGATCTTAATTTTTCCCACCAACCATTTGCATTTCAGAAACTAAGAGCAGAGGCATCTTTGAAATGAAAGCTCTTCTGTTTGAAAATGAATATTTTTATATGGAAGATTTCTATAGCAAAAATTTGTCATGAAAACCACTATTCACAATACCTCAGTGTTCTACCTGAAGTGTCAAAATTGGTTATGGTTGGGAAACAATTAATTTTCTTATTAGTAGCTGGCATGGAGTCACGTTTTGGATTTGTCCTGGAAATAGTGTAGGTAATAGATGTCTTTGTTTCTGCTGAGCAGCAATTACACAGTATCATAGAATCATTTAGTTTGGAAAAGATCTTCAAGATAAATAACCAAATCATAAACCCAGCACTGCCAAGTCCACCACTTGTACCACGCCCCTCAGTGCCACATCTACGCATCTTTTTAATACCTCCAGGGATAGTGACTCAATCACTTCCCTGGGGAGCCTGTTCCAATGTTGGATAACACTTTTGGTGAAGAAATGTTTTGTAATATCCAATCTAAACCTCTCCAATGCAATCTGAGGCCATTTCCTCTTGTTCTGGCACTTGTAACCTTGGAGAAGGAACCAACCCCTCCACCTGTTTACAACCTCCTTTTAGGTAGTTGTAGAGAGCAATAATGTCCTTCCTGAGCCTCCTTTTTTCCAGACTGAAGAACCCAGGGTGCCTCAGCTGCTCCTCATAAGCCTTGTGCTCCAGACCCTTCACCAGCTTCACTATCCTTTTCTGGACATGCTCCAGCACCTCAGTGTCCTTCTTGTAGTGAGGGGCCCAAAACTGAACATGGGATTCAAGGTGTTCAATTAACCAGGGCTGAATACAGGGGGATGGGCACTGCCCTGGTCCTGCTGGCCACACTGTTCCTGATACAGGTCAGGATGCCATTGACCTCCTTCGGCCACCTGGGCACACTGTTGGATCACGTTAAACTGCTGTTGACCAACACCCTCAGGTCCTTTTCCACTGGGCTGTTTTCCAAGCACTCTGCCCCAGCCTGTAGTGCTGCACAGGGTTATTTTGACCCAAGGGCAGAACCTGTCACTTTGCCTTGTGGAATCTCATATTGTTGACCTTGGCCCAGTAACTAGCCTGTCCAGATTCCTCTGTAGAGCCTTCCTACCCTCCAGCAGATTCATAATCCTGCCCAGCCTGGTGTCACCTGCAAACAGATGATCCCCTCACACAGATCATGGATAAAGATATTAACAGAACTGTTCCATACACTGAGTCCTGGGGAACAGCACTGGTGTCTGGTGCCAGGTGGGTGTAACTCTATTCACCACCACTCTGGACCCAGCTATCCAGACAGCTTTTTTACCAAGTGAGGAGTGCACCTGTCTAAGCCACAAGTAGCCTGTTTCTTCAGGATAGTGCTGTGGGAAATTATGTCAAAGTCTAGTAGAGTGTGGATAGAAAACATCCACAGTCTTTCCCTCATCCAATAGGCAGGTCACTCGGTCAAAGATGGAAATCAAGCTGGTCAAGTCAACCTACCTACCTTTTAAAAACTCATGTTGGCTGGGTGTGATCCCCTGAATGCCATGTGATGGCATTCAAGATCTGCTCCAGGACCTTCCCTGGCACCAAGGTCAGCCTGACAGTCCTGTAGTTCCCTGGATCCTTCATCCAACCATTCTTGTAGATGAGTATTGCATTTGCTATTTTCCCATCACCTGGAAACTACCTGGTTAGCCAAGGCTGCTAGTAAATAATGCCAAGGGTATGGGTTCAGTCCTCATATAGGCCATTCACTTTAGAATTGGACGTGATGTTCCTTCTGGGTCCCTTCCAACTCAGAGTGTTCTGTGATTCTGTAAATGATGGAAAGTGACTTGATGAGCTCTTCCAGCAGCTCCCTTGGGTGCATCCCATCCAGCCCCATAGGCTTGTGCTGATGTCATGCTCAGCAGATAAGGTGAAAGAAAGAGGAAGTGGGGGATGTGTGGACTGATTTGTTTTCAAATTTTTGTTTGGAGTTTGTTTTCCCAAGTCACCATGAAACGTGATAGAGCCCTGCTTTCTTGGAGATGGCTGAACACTTGCCTGCTCATGGGGAAGTAGGGAATGCACTTCTTGTTTTGATTTGCTTGTGTGGCTTTAGCTATACCTGTTAAACTGTCTTTATCTCAACCTACAAGCTTTCTTGATTTTCCTCTTCTGATTCTCTCCCCAAACCCACTACATGGAGGCAACAAGTATCTGTTTGAAGTTTAGTTTCTGGCTTCGGTTAAACTCTGACAATTGATCAATAGCATCAAATATACTTTAACTTTGTATTTGAAGAGAGATGCCAAATACATTACCTAACAGACACAGAGCATACCCCAAAAGTGAAGTAATATGTTATGGCAGAGAGATGCAGCAATCCAAATAACGAGACAGCACATGCCTTGGTTTGCAAGGGTCGAGAACCAGCCAGCTGCAGCAGCCTGTTTATTGTATTGTCCTTTTTATAATAAGAACCTAGGTATACGATTGGCTGGGTTCTACACTGCCCCAGTCTAGAACATATCATACAGAAGGACAACAACGGGTGCTTATCTTATTATTTTCATACTTTCCATGTGGAAGAAGGATTTTTCCCACAAGCAGCCCCAGGCAGAAAGCCTTGGACCACTACAATATGTTGAAAGTAAAGAAACTCCACTGGTAACAGTAGCTCATCATATATTTGTTTCATATTGGTTTTTAGTCTGCACAAAGAAATCTGAATGTTTCAAGCTGAACAATCAAATGATAATGGAAAGCCTTTAAGAATGGGGAGTTGGATGAGAAACACTATTGCATACTTAGGTACATTTTTTAATCTGAAAAGTTATTTCAAAGAAAGAGAGAATTAATTTTTTTACAAAGTTGCCAGTGTGTTAAAGCTAACCTGCTGGGAATGATTTTTGGTAGCTTGTGATAGCAGGTATAAATTATAAGCTTCATGGTTATAAACAACACATACGTGGATGTGTTCCATCTACTACGCAGTAGAGAAATCTTCTCTATGCTTCTGCATGTGGATATATGAAATGTTTTGGATTTTGTATCTGTAAAAAGCCATTTTACCATTTAAAGTCAGTATCACTAAGCCTCAACCAGCAAGATGATGACTCTCCAATCCACATTAATTATTCAGTGCAAAATATCTTTGCAAAGCTTGTAGCCCTGTCAGAGATAGAAAGTGTTTATATTTTCTGGATACATTACATTGAAAGCAAATAGTATTAGTATGCCACAAGCATTTGAAAATCTAGTCATGGTGCATGTGTTATGATATAAAGACTAAAATTTTGAACCCAACCCTGCATTATCACTTATGTTGATTTCTGTGGACAGTACTGATTTGTAACAAGCAACTCATGATAAAACTGCCCTGTCTGGACAGGTACTACGGGTGAGAACAAGTGGTAAAACCTGAATCCCAAACCATATGCACTTCTGGTCTCCACATGGAGTAAGAGGTTCGTCAAACACATTTGGTTTGGTCCCTCTTGTTAAAATAACTTTTGGGTTTGTGTATAATTCAGCCCTTTTGTTTTTCTCCTAACTGCACCCAGTGCCCTCTGTCTGACTCTCAGGGCGAGAAGGGGTGCATGCAACAGTCTTTCCACCAAAATCTGCTTTAGTCAGAATGACTAAAGAAAGATGGCCTAGCTACTGTTTGTTAAACTTGTGCATGTGATATTTGCAACACAATCAGCCTTTCGAAAGCACAGGCTTATGTGATCAAGTCTTCCTTTGAACTTCTGGATTCTCATTAGAAGCACAAAGCTTTGTCATGCTGTTGCAATAAATCATATTTTAATAACTGTTAAAATCTTTGAACATAAAGTTTACTAATAACACTTGCAGGAATTAAATGCTTTCATCAAGTATTGGTGCTTATGGCCTAAACCTGTTAGATGCTCGCCACCTGCTACCTAAGCTGGGGACTGGGGTTTGCCCCAGAACAGGGGCTGATTGCAACAAACACTGAAGAAACACTGTCAGTAACTGTAGAAAAAAAGGGTTCTGTTCCAGAGTTACAGGCCTGAAGAGGAGTGTGGAAATGGGGCAGAATGTGCCACCTGTGATATCAAGGGTTTCTTTGCTATCTCTTGATAGTTGCTGTTTTTTTTAAGGAATGGGGATCTGTCTCAGGATTTGCCACTGGTGCGCAATGATTAGTCAAATGTAAAGACAACTTTTTGTGTGCTGCAAATAGACTGGTGGAAGAAGAGAGTAGCACATGAAGACTGAACCTACAAAGAAATGGTGAGCATTAGTAGAACGAAAGGGTAAAAAAGGCAGGGAACTGAGAGGCATCTCATCCTGCTGGCTGCATGGCTAGCCCCACCAAATCATCATGGTACCTGGGTTTCTGCTCAAGCTTCTTGCATGACTTGTCCTGCTGACTTGGGAGTCTTTTCAATCTGATGATCTGGATTTGTTTAGAAATGTTGGCCCTCATGGGGGAAGGATTAAGGCATATGGCTGTGCTGTCTTGCTGGCTGTGCTTGTGGTGGTTGACCACAATGGACAGAAGCGTGCAGAGGCTTCCAGGGTTATGACTCTGTCAGGGTGTGTCTTTTTTTTTCTTTTCTTGTATGTAGTTTGGTTTTTGTGGTTTTGTTAGTTTTTGTTCTTTCGGTTTGTTTGGTGGGTTGTTTTTCCACAGAAATAAATTAAAAGTTAAGTTATAATCTTGACTTTTGCTGTGTGTGCCCTAGCAGCATTTTTACAACTGGTGGTCTCAAAGAGCTATATAATAAGTGGAGATTTTGTAACCAATTGTAAGCATGTTGTGAGTTGGATAAAGTTTTCCTTACAGTCAATAGAATCAAAAGTCAAACCATTTACAGTTAGCAAACAATTGCATCAGAGTTCTGATCCTGCACATCTTTTCAGATCAACCAGTTAATCAGAGACTGGAAAAGTATGTGCACTCATTGGGATGTCTCTACAATGAGCAAAACGTTCTTTATTTCGTTGTTCCATGACACAACATGCAAAAGAATAGAGCAGGGTGAACTAAATTTTGTGTATAATGAATAAAAGAGAAAGGTTATGTCACTCCTGAACATGTAACAAATATAATCTGGGCTTCAATGAGTTAATGATGCCTTTCCTAACATCTAACCACAAAGGCGAGGCTGTACCTGTGCTGACCTCTGTGCAATCATTTAATGACTGTAGCATTCATTTCCACTAGTGCTTTCAGTGTCAGTGGAGGATCAAAGAGAATCTGGCTTTCTGCTGGCAAAAATTCTGCCTGAGAGCAGGTCCCTTCCAAGACCTATTTTGCAGTTTCACATATACTGCGTTACGTTGGTCCTTAATATTCTGCATGCTTCCTGTTACCCCATTTCAAGCTGCTTAACCCTTTAACACAATATCCAATCATGACCATAAGCTCTGATTCACAGTTTTTATTAATTTCTATCTAAGGCTACTACAAGGAAGGGACACCCTCTCCTGTTCATGCAGTAGGCCAAGGCAGAGACAAAGCCCTATAGGGCTCATGGCTTTCTACAGCCTTAGTCAGTGTATTTTATATCAGCCTTGTCAGTACAGCTTTGTCAAAGCAGGAAGCTGTAACATGTGCCTTGGGATAGTTATGTAACGGTTAAGCAAGCTGGGTGTGACTGGGTTCACAACCAGAAATCGTGGCCTCGTGGAAATTCCAAGAAATCTCCAGCTTCTACCTCACAAATAGATTTAACAATAAAGCCTAGTTAGTTTTTTAAAAGTTATATTAATTTTTCAAACACAAAAACTTCTATACTGACACAGAGTGACAGCCTCTTACTTTTTAAAGATTCTGGTCAGCCCTTATGATGGATTAACTAAGCTCTTTATTGGAAACTGGTAGATACCAAATAATCAGTGATCATTACCAGGCTACATACAATGTGCAAACAGAGCACATTCCCAGTTAGTACTGTGTCCGTGTATGCATTGCTTCCAAAGGGAAGGAATCTTCTAAAATCACGAAGGAAAAAAAGAGACACAAATCAATGGTGAGGGACAATTTTATACAAAAATGTGAATGGAAATTGTGTCTTCAAGATGCATTTATTGTAAGATCAGAAAGCTGCATTCTGTCATCTGTTTTGGTGGGGAAAACTAATCTTGTTTCAATAAGGAGTTGAAAACAACCTTTTGACATAAACAATATATAAAAATGGTGAGGGATTCATAGCGATCAATATAAACGAATTGCTCTCTAAATTGATAACAGGAAGCCAGAAATGCAAAAGAAAATCCATAGCAGACATTTTCTACATAAACTCGCAATAAAAAAGAAGGCATAGTGAGGGTGTAGGTTCTCCTAAACTGCAATGCATAAACTGTTAAAATAATTTTTAAAACATTGCAGGGTTCTTGTTTTGGTTTTGTTTTGGGTTTTTGGGTTTTAACAAGTGACTTCAGGAGATCAGACAAAATCATTTCTCCACTTGATGGCAACTGTTCTTTTTTGTGTGGGGGTGCTTTGTACATTGGGAGGGAAATGTCTAAGCTGTAATTTACTTAGTAATTCGTTTTTGTAAAATCATCAGCTGGCCAAAAAATGTACTACTACATCTAGGAATTACATGCACTTTATACCTGCCCCAATCATGAATACACAGTCAGTGTTATAGAAATATATGCCCTGAAGCCAGGGCTATGTGTTTAAATTAGGCAAAAATTCCTGATATCTAAAGCATAGAGCACATTAGCATACTCTTACATGTCATGTTTATTTCATAATTTTCTACATGGCTTTATTTCAGTACCACTTTGTAGGAGAATATCTTTATGGTTCAGTTTGGGCTGAAGTTTGTCCTGTGTAGTTTCCAATTTCACTGATGATCCACTAATAGTATTTTGAACAATCTAATGAGTCTGTCTTACCAGGATTCAGATGTAGGTCCATCCTAAGATGTGGAGTTTTATTTTAGTATTGGACTAAAATTGGAGATCATTTAAGCAGAAAAATTAATTGCAAGTAGTATATCAGGAAAAAATTAACATAAAACCAACACTCCCTTCCAAAAAAAAAATAAAAAACCCAAACAAAACAAACAAACAAAAGACTACCACAACAAATACATTCCTTTGGCCGCGACTTTTTGGTTTATGTGCATGGTTATAGTTTACCTCACAAAGCAAAGGCTTTTACACGTGAGAACCTGCCTGTTCTCTCTCCCCCTGATGACCAGCCCGTACAACTCCTTCGGCTTTTGGCCGTGGTACTTTGCATTGGCCACACAGCATCTCTGGCCGTGAGAGTCGGCTTAGTGTGATGCGGGGCAATAGCGTGCACCAAGCACAGACTGTCAGAAAGTGACCTTCACTATTAGCAGCAGTGGAAGAGGCATCTAAAGGTCATGAGAGAAATCTGAACATTCAATTGCAAAATTTTAGGGGAGAGAGATTTCCATGAGGTATTTCAAACTGCATGCCTCGCTAGGACGGGGTGTGCGCACAGGCACACTTATTACTGAGATCCCCAAACTGAGCTCCTTGCGCGTCAGGAAACTTCTTCCTTACGGGAAACGCCGCCCTGTGCCGGCCCAGCCGTGGCCGGACCGGCCCCGTCGCGGCCGCCGCCCCCGGCGCAGGCCGG
>VZRZ01008138.1:928150-988990 GCA_013398175.1 Climacteris rufus | reverse complement strand
CGGGCAGCCCCGAGGGGCGGGCCGGGGGCGGGGGAAACCCGGGCCATTCCCAGCTCCATTCGGCCCCGGGCGGGACATCTGCGGTGCGAGGGAGCGGCGGCGAGGGCGGGGACGAGGACGCTGGGAGGAACCGCGGGGCTGAGCTCGCCGCAATGTTCTGTGCGGCTCAGTGAGGGGACGGCAGGCTGCTCCCCTTCTCCGCCTTCTCCTCCTCCTCGTCCCTCCGGCAAAAATGCCTCAGAGGTGCCATGGATTCAGTAACAGGATTTCGATACGGATATTAAGAGCGGGGGTGGGAGGCGAAAAGGAGAAAAAGGAGAGAGACATTAAAATATTAAAACAGCCCTTGCCCTGTTAAAGTTTGTAGTTAAACAGGTGTTTGTGAACTACTCTTGCGGGTAACATAGGTTTTCCCATCCCCCAGCATTAAACATCCTCGTGCATACTACTTCAAGTCTAATCGTGGTGGTTATATGACAATAATTTGTCTTGTTTAAAGGAGTATCAATGCCTGTGATATTGGCAATTCAAAATTCTTAGGGGAAAAAACCCGAAGTAGACAGCAGCATAAGTAGCATCACTTATGATGTCCTAAAACTGTTATTTAGGCCACTCTTTCTATTGAGAGTTTCGTGTTACTGCTCTTTTTTTTTTTTTTTTGGGGGGGGGGGGGAAGGGGGGGTAATATCTCTGAATTTTGGTAATCAAATATAAGAGCGGGCTTTCTCACACACAGGTGTTTAGTTTGAATGGAATTACACTCTAGAGGAATGTGGAAAAACCTTAAGTAGCTCTTTGAAGGACTTTTCTTTAAGATTCAAGAAATCAATGTCACAGTCTGGTATTAGACATAGTAGTTGCATCAGTGTAAGTTTGAACACAAGAAATTGCTTGTTCAAAATTCAGACTTAAATTCTGAAAAGTGGCTGTTTTGTAACTGAAACATTGTTCAGGCATTTAAGCAGATCCGTTTTCAAAACTCCTGAGAATCAGGCTCGTTTCTCAGAGGCCCCCCAGTTTTGAAATAAAATGTATCTGCTAATGAATGATGTCTGGTGGACTAGTCTGGTTCCCAAAGGGAGGTTACTTCAAAGGCGGAGCTTTAAGAGTTTGTTCCATTTGAAAATGTTTTAGTTAATGTAGTCTATGGAGTTGTACAACTTACTAAAATAAGATGCAGATAATTTAGAGTATTTCTAGAAAAAGATAAACAAATACAAGGTATAAAATAGAATCTTCAATAATATTAGCTAACTGAAATCAAATAATCAACTATGGTAAGTTGACCTACGTTGCAAATTCTGTCTGCCCTTTGTTTTCCGCTATGGAATTTTAATGTGTCATCCCATAAATAAATCATCATCCATTTGTCTTCAAAGTTTTTTGTCTCTGTGAGGAAATTCAGTGTCCCTTAACTGATTGCTGTACACGCACATGGTGTCCTGTCTGGGATGCTTGTTTTAAAAACAGTGATACATCTCCTCTAGTCAAGAACTTGTGCCTTCAAGTGATACCAGCAGTGCCAAATGAAAGGTGTCCAGGGACCGATTTCTAGGCCAGGTGTCCCCTGCCTTTAGTCTTAGAGCTGATTAATTGGACTAGTCCAGGACAGACTCCAGGACTTGGCTGAGAGTGGAGCAGTGTGGATGAGAAGCATGTTGCTTGGCCTCCTTTTATTTAGCCATGTAGGTGTATTCCCACTTGCTGAAGGTCTCAAAACGATGATGTTGACATTATAAAAAGACTTTTAAAGCTCTCAATTTTGTTGTCTTGCAGAAAGAAGGCAAAGGAAAGGTGGGTAATGTACAGATTGAGGGCAGCAGTGGTAAATAGGAGAACCTTCTCCAAGTGACTTACAAAAAATTAGCATCTAGCTGTCCAAGCATTTTCAGGGGCCTGCCAGAACATGCAGGTTATGGGATGAGGTAGAAGTTTTACATTTTGGTGGCCTTGGATCAGCTTTATGGAGAAGTCCTAATTGTACCAACAGCAATTCACTAGGGATCATTTAGCTGTTCAATAGGGTTGGTGTGTCTCCCTACTGCTCACTGTTGTGATTTTATCCCTTCTAATAAAGAGCAGTCTTAACTAGTTCCACCGGGCAAAAGAGAATTAATTCTATTTTAGGGACTTAACAGGAATGATAGAATCAATGTTTGGGTTGGAAGGGACCTTAAAGATCATCTAGTTCCAACACCCCTGCTGTGTGGTCACTCAGGTCACTCAAGCCATCCAGCCTGGCCCTGAACACTTCCAGGCATGGGGACTCCACAATCTCTCTGGGCAACCTGTTTCAGTGCCTCACTACCCTTATAGTAAAGAATTTCTTCCAAATATCTAATCTAAACCTAACCTCTTTCAGTTTGAAGCCATTCCCCTTTGTCCTATTAGTACATGCCATCTTCAGCTCTCCTGTAAGCCCCCTTTAGGTACTGAAAGGTGCTACAAGGTCTCACTGGAACCTTCTCTTCCTTGGGCTGAACAGCCCCAACTCTCTCAGGCTCTGCCCTGTTTATTTGAGGCATGCCATAAAGATCTTTCCATCATTAGAGCTGGTTAAAAATCCAGATTTTGCTACTCACTTTTTATGTGAACAGATTTTTTGGAGTCCCTGTCTAAATATGAATTAAGCCTAATGTTTGATGTTGGAAGTGTCATCTTTTTATGAGCATCATGTGGTAATAATTATTATTGCACGTCAATGTATTCACTTCTTCCTGATTACTCATATTTTGAGGCATCCACTAAGGACATCTTGTGCATATCATGTTCCCTTGGGAAGGAAGAAATCTTTTCTGTGTTACAGACCTTTGCTTGCATGGTGCTGGTGCTTCTGTTGTAGCTTTAGTATGAATAGTTGCACAAGTGCCTGTTGAGCAGAAGGTGCAACAGATGCATGGAGGGAACACCAGCTCCTGGGCATACTGTGAAACCAGCATTTTTCAAAGGTGGTCCACCTGTGGTCCTGTGAAAGTCTTGGAGTGTTTCAGTCTTGGCTCCATGAGAAGGAAAGTAATGCTCATATTCAGTGTGTTGGGGATTTCCCCTTCAGGTTTTGTGAAGAGATAAAAAGAGCTACTTTACTTCCTTAAATCAGCAGGGGTCTGTCTGTTTTGGCACAGAAGCCTTAAGTTTTCCCTTTTAAGCCAAAGTTTATCTTCACTTCTGTAATTCAAAGGCTGTTTGCTGATGACTAGAGCAGCCCTTTCTAAAAATATATGTGGAGTCTGTGAAACAGATCGCTGTTTCACAGGCAGGAGCGTATGTGCAATATGTGACCTTGGCTTTAATCTTGTGAGCAGTGTACCCTTATCTGCAGTGTAGGATTTTAAATTGCACTTTAGAAATGGATAAAGAAATCAGCAGGAGTTTATAGGTTCTGTTGTTAAGTAATGGGGATGAATATGCTTCTGTGATGTTTATCATAGCAAGGAAAATATCAGCTTCGGTTGGTATCATGGTTTTAAAAAAGAAAAAGCTGACATGTGAGTTGGATGCAGCATTTAATCACAAGATACCTTTCCATTTTAAGTTGTGTGCCAGTATTCTCCTCTAATATAGCTGTGGTAGTTCAGTGGGAGCTTTCAAAGAGGAATAAGCAGTGAGTACCCATCCCCCACATAAAAATCAGTGTGTGTTAGCAATCAGGTATTCTTTAAGGGCTGCTGACTTTTTGAAGATAGTCTTTAACTGAGGTGAGGTGTCACATTTAATGTCAAAGCGGTCACTGCCCTGTACTTCAACATCATCATATTACCTTAGTAATGTGAACATTTGTGGTATGTGTGATTACATACAACTAACAGTAATAATGCAATTTGCCTGTTAAACAAAAAGGAAAGGCAAACTAATCTTTGAGTAACAGAATTGGCCTTTGTTTCTTTGAAACTCAAATGATGTCCCACGAACTGGTCACCTGTACTAAGACTTATTGTATTGTTCACGTAAGGAATAGCTGGGAGCTGGATCTGATCTTACACAAAAATAAGTCTTTTTACTCACATTGCTGGTAATTATTTGAGCAGAGAATTTTCCTGTAAGTAGGAGAATGGGAAAAACAGAAAAGCAGATCTTCTCTGTGTGCTGCAGTTAAGACCTCAGTGGCTCAGTTAGCAAAGTTCATGTCTGTCCTCTGAGAAGAGAAAAGCCTATCTGTTTTGTCACTTTTGGGGCAATCGAGTATTTTGGCTGAATTTTAGAAGACACACGTTCTGGTGTGTCAACTCAGAGTAATTTTGTTCATAGGTAGCTGATGCTCACACTTTATGAAACTTGTGAATATGAGTGGACTGTGTGCCTGAAGAGTCATGCTCACCTCTTGATTGCAAATGTAGGCATGGCCTCAAATTCTCTACTGCTTTGCCAGATGGATTGCCTTGTCAAACCAGAAATTCTACCAGCCTTGTGCCTGAGGTTTTTTCCTATTTTAAAAAAAAGAAAAGGAATAATTTTTGTATCCTAAAATAATGACTTCTTTGGTTACATTTTTGTTTGGATGTTTTTTGAGGAGTGGGGGTTGTTTGTTTATTTTTTTTTGTTTTTATAAGGCCATTCTGTTTGATCTGGTAGCTATCTTCTGTATGTGTATATGTTAGTCTCTGCTGATTTTTTAATTATTAATAATTTTTATCTGTAGATGAATCTTTTCTTTTTCATCTCATTTTTTCTTTTTCTTGAAAACGATGTGATTGAGCTTTCAGCAAAACCTTTGAGTTCTTTGAACTCTGACCAAGTTAGCAGTATACAAGTCTGATCATGTTCTTTAAAAACCAGTTTGATAGTGAGGGACCAGTTTATTTCAGTTATTTTTTGTCTCAAGACTATGCTAAACCAGAAGCAAGCCATGTGCCATTTTATCGTCAGATGCAATGCTTATTTTGAATTCCCTGAAGCACACCCACCCATTGCTGGCCAGAGTTGAGACAGCATCTCCTGGAAAGGACAAATTATTTCTCCCACATGCAGGGACTGGCATATGTTAATGTTAATCCAGTGCCTGCCTCTCCTACACAAAGGCAGCAAAAGCAATGTGTAAGGGAAGGATGAGGCTGCTTTTTGTTGTCTCCTTGGAAGATTTTGTGTGGCCTAGAAGAGCTACTAATTGTGCTGGAGAACAAGTCTTGCGGAGTTACCTTATCTCTAGCTCATCCTGAACAAAAGAAAAATCTTCTAAACCTTTTCATTTGGTGTCTAAAGCTGAGAGCTCCTCTTCCTACTGCTGTCCAAGCTTTATTACTCTCTTCTCAGTGGCTGTGAGATTTCTGGTAACCTGCTCCTGTTCTCTGTAGCCTCTTTGCCACAAGGTGACTTGATATTGTGAAACACCTATTTATTTTTATTGGGAAGGGAAAAGAAAGCAAAAGTAATTACCTTTATTGAAGCAGGCTGGTGGTGGACAGTCTGAAGTGCTAGAAGACATCTGGGAAGATTCATTTAGTGGGTGGAGAAGGTATTGTAAAAAGCTGTACAACTGCACAACTACGTGACAGTTGTTTTGTAAAAGAAATATATATATATGCTCATGTAAAGCCTTAATGCTTTCTGCTGGTTTCAAGTCGGCAGCAGTTATCTAAATAAGATCTTATCTGAAGAATTGATATCAAAGGGGAAGCATGTGTTGAGTATAACGTGGATTTAGTCCCAAATGCAGTAACAGTAGCTGTGTGTTAGTTTCAGATTTTTCCTCTACCTACACAGAAGTAACAGAGGATTTCCTTACTTTGTGTTTCAGGGTTCAGAATATGGTCTGCTCTGTGCAGGACTCATCTTTCAATTGCTGTTCATGATGAACAGAGCTCTAAACAAAGAGTAGTCAATGATATTGTCATTGTAATATTTCAGCACTGAAAACACTTTTAGTTACTTTAAAGTTTATTTAGTGGAAAAAATTATGTGAAAGTTACAAGTAATCTCTTTTTTGAATTATTTTATTCAGATTAATAGAAGTAATTAACTTTTAACTTGAGATTTGGTGTTGTAATACCTCTATAAATGTGCTCACTGCACCATTACACTGGCTCTGTAATCACCTGTCTCACATAATACAAGACATTTAAAACTCTTCCTGGAATACAGAAATGTAAAGCAAGAAAGCAAAGTCCCAAACCATATAAACCTGATACAGTTGACATGCATTCAGAATATTCAGGGGTATTTTAGAACTAAATAGTTCAATCAGTTGCAACTGGATTCTTTACAACAAGAAATAATCATCTATAGACATTAGATTTTTAAAATCAATATGTAGATGTAAAAAAATATTAGATTTGGAAAGATAATTTATGGAGCTCCACAGATGCTGCAGGGTATCAGCCACCCATTTTTTTTAAAATTGCACTTTTAATAAAAAGATACATTATCTCTAAAATTAATGCCTGTACAAGATGTATAGTAGTATTTGAAAGTATTGAAACAGGCAGATGTTCTACTTAGAAAAGTACAAGATGCTTTTTATCTGTTACTCAAAAATTGGAAATGCACCAAAACCTTTTTCCTAAAAAATGCCACATCAGTGTTACTTTCTTCTTTCTGTTGTCTTTACATCCTCTTAGATTCTCCTTGGGTTGTTACAGTGTTGCTATACGTGAGATGTGTTTTGATTTCTTCCCAGCCTATTTCTATATATTTCTGTGTGATGTATGGATTTATTTTTTTAGTATTAAATATAAGATTATTAATTAAAGAGTGTATGTAAGTTTCCAGGAGAAGTGAGCTCCTTCTGGTGTTCCTGCACTTATACTGGAATTTCCTCTGCAGAATCAGAACCTGACATAGGACGCCCTTGATATGTCCATTAGATGTTATGGTAGCAATTCCCATAACTGAGCTACTTGTCAGAATTCAGGAGTGCTCCCAGTATAAAGACAAACAGAGGGGTGAGAGGTCCATTTTTGTTGATCAGCTTGATTCATTGCATGCTTGGTATCAGAGAGGTGCTGCAGAGACATCACTTGGATGTGAAAAGACTGTCATTGAATTCAGGAAGGCCATACTGCAGAGCACTGCATAGTAAAAAGCACTGATATGAGAGGTTGATAAATGGGTAAACAGCACAATATGTTTGAAGAGCAGGAGGCTAGTAGGATGCTTAACTCAAACTTGATATTTAGGAAGTAGGATGAGCTTCCAAATGTCTCAGGCTTTTTATAATACGTTGTCTTGGCCCAAGCCATCAATGCAGATGTTTTCCTTTGTGTGACACTAAAGGTGGGGTTTTAGGTGGGGTTTTAGGTGGGGTAAGGTGGGGTTTTAAATTTTTTTACTTCCCTAAACTCAAAAATCGGACTTAAAAAAAATGTAAAATTCTTGTTAGGAATATGTCATCTTGGGGTTGGTATAATTTTTTTCTCTTCCTAAATTAATTGCTGTTGGTATTACGATGTCTGTTTAATGAGAACCACTGACTGGTTCCTGTCACAGTGGGTAGGAGGGAATGTGTTTTGTGGAGGCATTAGGAAAAAGGTGGTGTCAAGACTGAAGGTGTGGAACAGGGATGCAGAGTCATGGAGAAACAGGTATAGTAGGGCAGGGAGGCATAAGGACAGACCACAAAGCATTAAAAAGTCAGACTTAATTATTTTAATTGCTGATGAGGCAAGCTCCTAGCAGTATGCATGGCAGTCCAGACAGATCCTGTGCCTTGGAGCTCTTCGTCCCTTCACCTTCTGCCTTGATGGAGAAGCGATGGTCTGTGAGATGCCTGCCATGAGGATGTGACCCCAGGTACAGCTGCTGTGAAAGTGTCATGCAGGAAAATGTTCTTTTTTCCCCCAGTATGTGAAATACACAAATTGGAAGGAAAGACTTTGGGAGAGAAGTCTTTCTCTCCCCAGTATATTTTATTTCCCCCTTTTGGCTTTCAGCATTGTCCTGACTCATTCCTTTTCTCTTGTAGCAGCCGGGAGAATATGGCTTTCACATGAGAAGTGGAAAACAGATGTTGTTTCTGCAGTCATTCAGATTAGTCCCTGGAGCACCAGGATATAAAATGCTTTTAACAGCAAGCTAAGAACATGATTGGGCAGGGTTTTTGTCACTTATGGTCTCCCTAAAAGAGAGAGATGTGATCACAAGGATGTGATATTTTGGTGACATCGTTAGCTGGGAAGGATGATTACACAAGTAAGCTTACTTCTTCTGGCAATATGCAGAATAATGTTCTAAATTAAAATTCGGAAAGATGACAGGAAGCTTATTTGAAGAAATATTCATTAATTAAATTAATGGTGTGTGAATTAATTTCATTAATGCACAATTAAACACAAAATATCACTGTTTGTACCCCTTTGCAAGCTTATGAACAGGTCAGGTGAAGTTACACAGTCATCAGAAAGTTTGTCCTGTAATTTCTTCCTGAGGAAGAAATTGAAGCCCAGGATTTTCCACATTTTTATTTTCATGCCACACAGAACATTAAATTTGTCATAATTCAGTAATTTGGAACTGATGGTATCAGTAATGGGTTCTAATGTATGTTGCCTTTCTTTACAAAAAAAGGACTTTGTATTGCTTTTGAGTAAAATATACTGTTCATCTGCTGTACTATTCAATTCCCTAGTAACCTATGGAGGAGTGCAACTTTTCAAATGTTGCACTCAGAGTTGCATTTTTATTGTTTGTTGATCTACCTATAATTTCTTTTAATGTTAAACAGTTAGAATTGTCTAAAAACAAAATGTTACTTGGCTGCTCTGGCAGTATACAACTTTCTTTAAATCTGCCATCATTGATTCATCACACACTAGGAAAATATTCATTACATATCTAATGAATTTAGGAGTGTGTAAGCCCAGTGAGCGGAGTGGCAATTTTTCTTAATACCCAGCACAATTTCAGTTGTGAGAACAATTTGCTTTCATAATAAACGTTGCCTTGTCATGAGACTGGATATGAACACGTAAATGAAAATGGTTAACTAGCAAGAACTCTCTACCTGGTGGACTGAATGGCCCAAATTTAAAGACTGCACGAAAAAGAAGCCTTTGCCATCCGCAGGCATGCTGCTTTCTTTCTTCTCCCCACACACATAAACTCGCTAGTATTGCTTAGCTGGGCAGCCGACCCAACTGATGTTCACACAAAACTGTGCTCCATTGTTGGTCATAGAGTTTATGTTCCCAAACAAATGAAGCATTTGATTAATGAACTGTCCTGGGTTGTAACCAAATGAATGTATTCTATTACCATCTCCATCACTATTGATGAGTCGCTAACGATGGGTCGTTCACACAGCTGGCTACACCCTCCAAAATTGCAAACTGGGCATTAGATAAGAGGCAGGTGAAGGACTTAGCCCTGATAACATCCTCTAAGGAAAAGACTGAACAACCTCCACCCATGAGCTTTCATCCCATTGTGATATACTCTGCCCCAAAAAGAAGGATCTGAACATCCTACGCAAATAAAAAGGGCAGGGGTAAACCACACAGGACACCGATCTGTGGATTTCAGGACCTCCACCGATCTCCAGTCATCTCCACTGATCTTCAAAGGAGAGGAGTTCCGCAACCACATCTATCGCTCCAGCAGAACTGCAGCCACTACGTGATTAGGACTGCTATCACTACCCTGACCAAATAGGGTAGCAGGTTGTATCGTTGCCTTGTCAGTTCAGTCTGGCGTTTCTCTATATTACTGCTCTTAATTTTCTCCTATTAAATTGTAGTTCTGACTTGGAATCGCTCAATATTTTCTGTGGGGTTAATTCCTCCACTGGTTTGTTTCCAAACCAGTACACGAACACATTCCGATAAGAATGCAAATTCCTCAGAGGTAATGTAATTTTGTCAGGCATTGCAACGGGCTGCCCATGGATGTGATGGAATCACCATCCCTGGAGGTGTTCAAGAAGCAACTGGACGTGGCACTTAGTACTATGGTTTAAATTGACAAAGTGGTGATCGGTCACTGATGGAACTCGATGATCTTGAAGGTCTTTTCCGACCTTAAATATTCTATGATTCTGTGATATCATGGAAGGTTGTAATGAAATGTAGCAACAGGATAATATTCCTCTTCTTACTGCCTTGGCATGGATGTTTATTGACAGGTCCAATGCTGCCAAGACAGCCTAATTTTACAAATGCAGGATGACTGTTTGCCCTTCTAAAATTGAGATAATTTAATACCACTATAGGTGCATGGAAACGTGTCCCATTTAAATTCATCAGGAATGACTTGGACTACATAAGAAATAAACTAAAATCCATGAAAGCTATGATTTGGGTAGCATGAAATTACATGCAAGAGACATTATGCAAAAATAACCATTAAGGAATGGCTTCAAAGGTGTACTTTTGAGATAGACTAAGGAAGTAAGAGTGTGACACCTCTGAACTGTACTGCAGCTCACTTTTTCCTGGGACAGAGCAGCCCATGTGATTGGGACCCACAAACTCCTTTCCATTTAGTTGTTTACAACTATTTCTGGCCACAGCCCTGGCTTCTGCTGACCCACGCAGAGAGATTGGAGGACAGGAGACAAACCCTTCCTGTGGCACTGTAGGAACCCAAGTAGATGAGATGCAGACTGTGTAAGAACAAATTTTCCCTCCATTCCCTGTTTTTCAGTATCAACTTGCCCAAAAGGTGAGGCTACTCCAGGGGGTTGAAGCCATCTACTTTTCCTTCTTACAAGTCACCCTCTTGGTTGTCCTTAGAAACCTGTAATAGTATGAGGTTGAGTACTTTAAGAATGATGAAAACGTATGAATTCTAGTGAGTTATACCAATACTTTACTTTAGTGAGTTTCCTTTCTATCTGGTATTTTTCAAGGGTTGGGAGAAGTCTTTCCCTCTCAGCCCCCCTGGTGTCAAATTTAAAAACACCTGCTTTTGTTGGAATATTTGTTATCCTGATTAGCAATAATGAAAGGCAAATCAAGCTTTTTAGCTCATGGCTGCTGAAGCAACCCATTAAAAAAAAATTATGAAAAACCTCTTTTCCTTTGGATGTGTGGACTGTTGCACAGCTCACGGTGCTTGTTTGAAGGCACTCAGTTGATTCTCCAGGCTTTGCATCACTGAGCGTGACAGCTCCTGAGAGATTAAAGAACTATTACCATCAGAACTTTAATCAGTTTTTCTTTCATTTCTGCAAGTACGGAGAAGGATAGATGTACTTGTAAAGTGTCACGAGAATTACACTGCCATGCTTTCTGGACAAACTTCAGTGCCACTGAAGTGGAGGAAACAGTACCAAATAATCTCAGAACAGTACCATATGATCTCATGTTTCCCAAACTGTCCAATCAGACCTTCAAATCTGAGTGCTGGTCACCTTTTGGATGCATTCTCTATTATCCATTGCTTGTGCTCCTGTTCCCATCCATTCTAGTGGTAGGAATGTCATTAGGTACTGAACTAATCAAATAACAGTTAATTTACAATGATCTTTCTCCTTAATCTTGCATAAAATTATTTATAATTAATGGGTATTCAGAAGTTTGGGGGAAAACCTGTCTTTGCCTAGTTCCCACTTCTTGAAATGCTTCCTAAACTGTATGTTTAGAGAATGTATTGTGTCTTGGATTGTTACTTGCGTTGTATTGAAACAGCATGAGAATTTCTCAAATGAGTAAAATTGATATTTATAATAAAATTATAAAAATCTTCCAGATATGAGGGGTGGAGCATCAAAGGGAGCCTGTTGGTTTTTTTTTTTTTAGGACAAGGTATTGTGTGTGGATTTGTTTGGGTTGTTTTGGTGGGGTTTTTGTTGTTTTTTTGTTGATTTGTTTGTTTGGTTTTGGGTTTTGTGGGTTTTTTTTGTGTGTATGTTTTTTTGGTTTTTTGTTTTTTGGTTTGGTTTTTTTTTACTGTAGATTGAATTTCCCCTTAGTTGTAGAACAGAAATAGCTGAATCCAGAGGAGAAACTTTACTGTTTAGGCTCTTAATTTAAATGAGTTGTAGCCAGTATTGCATATGTTGAATCTACTTCACTGCACTGTGTATTCCATGTGGAATGACTCAGAAGAAAACAGCAGTCTGGTCTAACATAGATAGTCTCTGAATAGATGTTGGCTGAGGTTCTTGGCATCTAGACAGGAGTATATGAGAAAAAATGAAACACTAGAGAAAAAAGGTTGTATAAGGAAGAATCTATTCCTATAAAAACTTTTGGTTTCTTATTGTCTTTCCACTGAGCGGTCATTACAGTGGGTATATATACAAATATAGACAATATACAATATATTAAAATATATACAATATATTAAAAATATAAATAAATGGATCTCTCTCTCTAAATCTGTGAATTTTACTCTCACTGTGGTGAGAACACAGAATGGCCAAGCATCATCTTTCATAGCAGAAGGAAGAAGAGTGTTTCAAATTGAAAGGGAGATAGGGGAAAACAGCATAGTGTAGTCATGGGGAAAAAATTGCCCTTACTGCCTTTCTTGTTGTCCCTCAGTCAGCAGAAATGGGAGAAGACAAGTCCATAGTTTGTTCTGTAGAAAAAAATAGTCTGTGTACTCTGTGCAATAACTAATCTCACAAGGGTCACTTTATCCTGATTTTCTGTGGAGAGGAAGTGCCAGAGAACTGGTATCTGTATAAAATATTGACTATATAAAATATCTGTATGAAATATTCACTTTCCATCTGGAAACAGACTTCCTCAAAGCAGTTATCTCACCTGCATTCTGTGCAGCTGATTGCCTGAGCTCATTCTAGGTTTAATACTGGGGAGCCATTAATTATGTTATGGTGGTCATTACATGGCATAACAGGGATCATTTCCATTCCAGTATTTATGGCATAAATGTGGAGAGGAGTTTTTAGAAGTAAATGGATCTGGATTGAAACATGTAGAACCAATTGTTGTATGCACTGCGTTAGATGCATTCTTTGAGTTACCATTGTTTCAGAGTATTTTGACCCATAATTTTTTTTCCCATTAGCTGGTTGAATTTGTAATGCTCTAATTTGGAATGTTGTGGGCAAATTGAGATATCTGACTGAACCAGATTTACAAAAGTTGTGATCTTACAATTCTTTGAAAATCAGATCCTTCTTGAGGTAACTAAGGACACAAATGAGGGCATCCTAACATACTACTTTTAAAGTATAAATTTTTATTTAACCAGTTTGATTTTTTCGTTGTTTTTCTTAGATTCTTTTTCTATAGAGTTATAATCAGTTCCAAATGATTACATTTTCCAACACCCTGAGCTGTACCTTGTCCTTTCTTTGCTCTGCTAGGAACCTTCATTAACTATTTTAGAATGTGGTTTTGATGTTTAGGTTTTTCATTCTTACATCTCCCTAGTGGTGTTTTGGTGAAAAATATTCATGCAGTTTTGCTAAAAATAATCAGGAATTACAAATTAATTTCATCTTAGTGACAAGTAAGTAGCTTTAAAATGCGAGTGATAGGAACCAAATGTGCTATTGTTGCCTTGAATATACTTTCTTTGGGAGAATATGGTAATATAATGTCCACAAGCACAAATTCAACAAAAAGTAGACAGTTTTGGGGTATAATAAGAGCTCATTACAGAAACTCAGTACTATTCGGAGGTGTTACTTCTAGTACAAAAGCACATCTAGCAAGTCTGAGGAAGTATTTGAAAATTAACGGTGCACAAGTTAGTTTTGAAATATTAGCAAATTTCTAATATTTTTCCAATTACAATACTACTGTCCATTATTAATTAGATCATTCATTGTCATAAATAATGCTCACCTCACTTAAAATTCATCTCCGTCCTCACTTCATGTTACAGAAGCAATTCCTGGATTTCTTACTTGTGTAAGTAAGAATTTCTTCATGTGGCACCTGACATCCTTTGCCCATGTAAGGACACTGTGTGTTCAACCATCTGGTTTGTACAGCATCAGTAGAAGTGGTCTGGAAAGAAGTAGCAGCCTTTAGCCTGGCTAAGGAATTCCAGCAGCTCTAGCACTTCAGTGTGGCTGTGCTAATTATGGAGGCTCCACATATTTGGGATCAAGCCCTGTAGCCAGTCCTGGAAGCAGTGTATGCTGTGTGTAGTTTAGCTAGATAGTATTTTCAAATACCTTGTGTCAGAAATTGAGTAAAATGTGTTGTATGAACATTGTGTTTGGTCTGGTAATTTATTCAAATATTATACAGTTTTTGGGGGAAGACTTAATTTTTAAATACATAACAGCTTTGAGGCAAAGAGCAATAGCTAGTGTATTGGCAGAACAGTGATTTTAAGCTCAAAGTTCAGAAATTAGGAAAACTGGAATATTTGTTTTTCTGTGTATAATATTTTTCTCATTCTCAAAGCCAGTCTGGTGTTAACGAGGCCATTTGTATTTAGTACTTTGAATAATTTATGGTGAAATTATAATTCTCTTTAATTTCTAAAGTCATTAGTATTGAACGAAGCCCTTTATTTGAGAGGAATTATACTATAATTTAGTGAAGCACAGGGGTATGCTTATAAAATTGGAATGGTGTTGTATTTGCTTTATTGCTGGGTCCATTAAGAAACAAAAAAAGGTACAACTGTGAAACTCACTTTTGTAGCCAAAGGTATCCAATGGAAGGTTGCTACCAAAAATGAAATTCTGTATGTTTGTATCAGTAGTGTCAGACTGTTATTGGGTTTATGAAACTCAAATATTTATATCTTCTAGTACTAACATAAACCAGACTAACTTCACAGGTGCCCCAAATACTACTTTTAATTAAGCATAGAGCATTCTGCTAAACAAAGTAAAGATGCAAAGGAGAAGTAGTTGGCTGAGTGGACTTGCATTGAGCTGAGCAGCATTAGAACTCAGTCTCCTGTACTGGAATTCTATAGTGAATGCAAATTCATTCAAGTTAGAAGTGTACCTGACTCTCTTCAAAGACATTCACTGGTAACTATGGTTCACATATTGTTACCAAAAGTTGGTTTTGTTTTTGTTGAGTCTTGATGATGTTCTGTAGATGTTAATTTTGATTGAGATTGAAAGCAGATGTGATGGCTTCTAGGTTATCACTTTGCTAAAAATACCAAAATGTACAGTTAGAGAAGCACTAGAGAAGGTGGAAAAGAGTTGTAAGGGAAGAGAGTCTTCTAATTCACATCTGCTTTTCCTTATGTTCTGCTGCAAGAAGCAACATGTTAACACTAATTATCCTCTTAAGGGGATACTTATGTACATGTGTTCGTATACCTATCTCAGCACTGCAGACACATTTGTGCATATTTGTAAATAAAGGTTTACAATAGGTGCTTGGAGGAAACATGCAATCATCTGGATGCCTTAAACACACCTCTGGAGCAGTTCTTCATTTGATGTAACTGACTCTAGTAAGCTGATTTATGTAATTTTGAGATTGTGTTGCTTTTGCCTGCTTTTACAACCCTCTTACTTCTTGTATCAGTGGATTATTACAAATGTTGCACTTTTAAAATTGATAACAGGACTTTTAGAGAGTGCATACATATTTTAAAGACTGAAGGCGTCCTGTAGATGCCAGATGAATATATAACAATATAAGCAGTCCAGCATATTTGATTAAAGAAAGAAAAATTTCACTTGTTTCAAAGGTCATTTAAGCTTCTGTGCAGATTGTAACCCAGCTCTTTAACTTGGCCTGGAACCAGAATGTTCATTATGTTTACTAAGTGCTCATTATTGTGTATTTTTTAATGGTTTAACTCAGAGTGTAGCAGAGCCTCATAATTACTTCAAAGGCTCTGGATACCTTGAATGTGTGCTCTCATGTTTGAATGCAGCTTGCCTCTCTGTAAAGAGTTGAGGTCTCTGTGACCTGAAGGCAAAGTTCTGCTTTGGTTATTCACTGCAGTACAGTGGAAATGCAATCAGGCTCTGCATGAGTTCCTTTTGAGTCACTGGACTTTGGAAAAGAAATTTTTTGTCATCTTGCAGCCCTACAAGTTCAGAGAGCCTGCAAATATAATATCTGTACCCAGTGCCAGGCCATGTCTCTGGAAGAGCCACAAATTCCTCCTTCTAAACAACTTTGTGGCAGTGTCCACCACTGATTATTGCTGCCCAAAGTCTTATTCAAGGTAATGACCAAACTTCTGAAAGCTGTGTCATGTGCTAACCATCCTTTAGAAAGAGGGTTGTAAACGATGTGTTTGTGCCAATAGTTCAAGAGATTTTTTGTTTCCTTTTAGAAAGCTTTAACATGCTGGACATTAGGGAAGTAAAAAAAAAAAAAGAGTATCTGGAAGCTGCATGCTGTTGTTCCTGCTTAAAGCAGGCCTATGTTAGATAGGATTTCTCTCATGTAGTGCTATGTTCAGACCTACTCATTAGGAAGCGGGTATTTTTGTCAGAACTAGTTAACAAATCTCTACAGTGGTCAAACTGTTTCAGAATTAAAAATTGTGGTTTCCTGTAACAGCATTTTTTATAAATGTACTTTTTCATTCCTGATACATTCCTGAAAATGTGTTGAAGAATTTGAATCTATGCTTGGGAAGATCCATAAGAAATGGAATATAACCTGGGGAAACTAATTTAGGTTGAGTATATTAAGATAGTAACAGAACATTTATGCCAATGTATAATTGCATACCTAGTAAATTATTGACTGAAACCTGTTTGTGTCTGTTAGATTTTGTTTGGTTGGTTTTTGTTTTGAGTGGGAAAAATTTTGTTTTCCTGTTTTCCAATTAGGAGATGCTTTTTGTACTGACGTATTGTGATTTTGTGGAGGTATCAGGAAATTACAGTCAGTCCTGAAAAAATTTACAAAACAATTCTTGTTTTAAAAAATAAGGTTATTTAATGAGTTCTGTTTTTGTCAACTGCGTACCTAATGTAGTCAATGAACTTCAGTAAAGATAAAGAAATTAGATATAATCTTACCATTTAGATTGGTCTGTTTATAATTGAATAGTTTCACCTGAGAGAGCAGCTTGGATCAAATTACTGTAAAGTAAAAGTTAAACTGTCTTGCATTGTAGGAACTTGGAGCCAAAAGACTTTATGATGGAAAAATACCTAGATTAACCCAGTACATAAGCAGAAGAAAAGTTTATATGTAGTTTTTCATGCATACTTACTATCTCCCTAATGAAATCTCAGTATTTTCTCTGCCTTATTAAAATTAAACCGTTTGTGTTAAGTATTTACTCAGAAGCAATACTGAAGCTCCTATGCTTAACATATTTATACACTATTGTTGCTGTCTCCTGTTTGTGGTTTCACTTTGTGTTGGTGACTGCTCACTAGTGAAAAAGGGATACAGGAGGTCTTGGTGAAGCATCATATATGGACTTTTCAAGCATTAAGCCTCTCCCTGGGTTAATGCTGTTTTTTTTTCTGACTACACTACAGTCAATTAGGAGTGTAAATCAGGTAAGGTGTAACAGTTAGGAGTGTAACCCAAGAGATATGGATGTGTTGGTCTAATGAAGTACTTCTCCAGTAAAGCCAGGGACACTTACTCTAGCTTTCCAAGATTCTGAGATCATATTCTGGAATGTGTGTTCTGCTCCCCCATGCCTGCTTTCCAATGCCCTGTTGCTCCCAGAGAAAGGGCTTTCAGCTGGGAGAGGCATTACTGGGACTGAAATGAGTTGTTATGAAATGGAGTTGTTATGTTAATGGAATTATCTATCATTCATTAGGAATAAAGGAAGATGGCATTTTTAGCCAGAGCAGGAGAAATGCTACTGAGTTGTCATGGGAGAAATACCTGTTAAAGCTGAATGGGTGAAGATAGATATTAAAGCAAAACAATGCTGATACAGGAGATATAAGAAAACACTGATCAAGGGAAAACATAGTCTAGAGTTTAAGATGTGGTTTCTTAGTAGGAAGATGCAATTCTGAGGCATTTCTCTGGCTGAGCAAGGTAGACTAACAACCTACCTGTTTTACATATGGAGAAAACAGCACCAGCATGGCTGATCAGTGTAGTTACACGTTGTGGCAAAGGGCTGCCTGCTGTGGTCCAGGAGAATGTTCATAGACCTCTCATCTTAGGAGTGTGCTTTTGGCCCAAGTCCTCACACTCTTCATTCCAGTCTCTGAATTTATGCACAATTCCTGCTGGTAATGTGGTCATTACCATTTACCCTGAAAGACCAAATTATGCTGAAGGGAAATTTATGTTTCACTTATTCTTGTATCCCTGAAACTGATCTTCACTATCTCTTTCAGAACTTTTTGCTGGATGGTACAAGTAAACCAAGGGCTCTAAAGGATTGTGGGGAACCTTGTGTGAAGAATTTCCATTGGAGAATAACTGTACTAGCAGTTTGCAGTAGCAGCCTCACCTCTTTGCCAGAAAAAGCAGCAGAGTGATGTACTGTTACATTTGCCAAACAAGGCTTAATGTGGTCTTGTCATGGGCAAGGAATGATGTCTGGGAAGAACTACTGTAGGGCCTCAACAGTGGGGATAATCGATTTTTGCTGTCTGCAACTGAGTGTTCATTGTGTGTACCAGTTCTCAGGTGGGTGTTTAGTTACTGCTGTGGTTACAAGTTTAACCCAAGGCTCCAGCTGCCAGAGGGCTCATCGTGAATTATTTCTGTGTGATGAAATGAGATTTTTAGGGAAAGGGTGAAGAAAATGGTTACTTTTTGGTTTTTGTTTTGAACTTAGTTTGTCTTATAGAGCTTTTGGAAATGTTTGAAATAATTTAAAACACTTTCTATTTATTTCTGCACATTTCATTTGGTATATTTTGGAGAGAATATTGAGTCGCTATTTTGTCCTAGATTTTATATGAAGCCCGTTATTTTAGGTCAGAGAGCAAGAAATAGAACTGACTAGAAAAGTCAGTTTTAGATGTTATCTTGGCATGTTGTTAAAAGTCTGTGGCTGTTTTATGGGAAGAAAGGGAAGAAAAAAGAGCAGAGGTATGCTACTAGAATGTTTAGCTAATGACCGCTATTATAAATAATTATTATGATGATTCTTTAAACATTACTTTTTACCATTGTGTTTTCATCTCTAGTGGGAATTCTAAATGCTTCTTTCCTACACAAAAGTGAATGTTTCTGTGAAATTTTCAGCAAAGCCAACAAAAGCGTTTTCCAGTAATAAAAGAATGGGGAATATGTTCCCTTTCAACTCTTCTGTCATTTGATCAATTGCATCAGAGAGAAAGGGGAAAAAGAAAGAGACTGAAAGATGGTCATATCTTTACTAGGGAGGTGTGAAAGCTGGTGTCTGTCTGAGCAAGTTGCAGTTGTTTGAAGACATGCATGAATATGAATCTGTTGTGATGTATATTTCATCCGAAAGTGGCAAGGCAGTAGGCTACAGTATGTTGTTCATATGAAGCTGAGGTACCTCTGATTCATGCCCACAAGGAAGGTTTCAACTGGTCTGACACAACCCATTAAAGGTGTCCCTGGAAATAGCATCACTGACTGCAGTCGATATTTAATCCTGCCCCAGTGATACACTGAGTAAAGCTGTGCCTCACAGGTTGGCTGAATGGATGAAGGTGAATGCTGATTGATCCCTTTACCGCAGTCTCATTTAGCACAGGAGTTGGCAAATGATGCAATTTGATGGCATGCAGTTTTTATTTTTTTATGTACATAGGCTTGGATGTGATTTCTTAATAAATGTGAAGTAATTGCTTTCTTTTGCACTCACATGTTCCTCAATATCAGCAAGCTGTAGACTGAAAACTGCAAGGTACATAGAACAGTGTCAGAGCATAGTGACACTGATTAACCTTAGACACCTAAATAGCTTCTGTGGAGTTGGTATAGCCCTTTCTGAGGAGCACAACAGGCAGAGAGGGTGTGTGGTATGCACTGTAAAGGGTTTTGATGTTCTGCCTACTTTGCTGTAGGTAATAATGCAATGAGAGGAAATAATGCAAGCAAATAGCACATGGAGAAAAATAATGGGAACTTATTACGGATAGATGTAATTGCACATTTCGTGCTTTGCTTTTTGTAATGAGTCCATCAAGTCAAACACTGAAATACATTAATTAAACACCATTTTCCCCTGGCACTCAGTGGCTGGTTAGCAGGCCTTAGAATACTGGTAGCATTATCCAGATTGGTCACAGCCCAGTGCAGAGCAGTGTTTGCCAGTCAGGTCAGGTTGTGCTTACTTGAATTGTTGAATTTGGTGGACTGGCAGGGGAAAGCAGAACGCGCCCCGTGGCTGCAGGCTGACTGCTGCATTACTTCATCAGGCCTGTAGCAATTAAGTCAAATCATGCTGAGGAACTGTGTCTCCTTTAACTGCATGGTAACTGTTCAGGCTTTGAGCATCTATGGCCTTGTGCAGCAAGCACTATGCTTTTGTGGTCTTTTGAAGAGCTCCTTAGCCCTAAGCAACAGAAATACAACATTACCTTGTCTAGAACAGGACTGTTTAGATGACAGGCATGTTTTTATTGAGAAAACATACTCTGATTTGATAGTTTTTGTCTAGATTGATGCCAAAAAAGGAACTGAAGGTAGATGTAAAAATATTCATTAAATGTTTAATACAGAAAATATCCAGCAAAGGCAAATATCAAGTCACATTAGTAGGTCTTTTTTTTTCTATTTTCTTTTAATGTATTTCATGAATAGTCTTGCGTAATGAAGATCTTTATCTATTTGTCCATACAGTGTGGGCATATCATGCGCTGTGTCATAGTGAGATTTCAGGCACTTTTAGAAAGATTTTATGTACTACATTATGTAGTTAAAGCCACTTTTGCCATTTAATTTAGGAACATCCCTTGGGGGAGCTAAGTCTTATGCAGTGACTGGAAAGAAGAAGCTGACTCTAAAGGATATCTGACTTCGATTACTAACATAACCTGGTGGATGGACGTGACCCAGCAGTGTGTGCTCACAGCCCTGAAAGCCAACCATGTCCTGGTCTGCATCAAAAGCAGCATGGCCAGGGAAGGGATTCTGCCCCTCTGCTCTGCTCTGGTGAGACCCCACCTGGAGTGCTGCTGTCTGGGGTTCCCAGCACATGAAGGACACTAACCTATTGAAGCAAGTCCAGAGGAGGTCAACAATATGATTGGAGGGATGGAGCACCTCTCCTGCAAGGAAAGGCTGATAGTATTGGGATTGTTCAGGCTGGAGAAGAAAAGGGATATTAGATATTAGGCAGAAATTCTTTACCACGAGAGTGGTGAGGTGCACTGGAACAGGTTGCCCTCCAACAGGAAAGTTAGGCATGCCTCATCCCTGGAAGTGTTCTAGGCCAGACTGGATGGACTTCCAGCAACCTGATCTAATGGAAGGTGTCCCTACTCATGGCAGAAGAGTCGGAGCTAGTTGGTCTGTAAGGTCTCTTCCAATGAAAACCATTCTATGATTCTATGAATGTGAGGTACCTGATGTGATACTACCTGTTAAAACCTCTGTGTCTGAATGATATAACACTTGCTTACAAGCTCTGTAGAGCCCACGTCTCCCTATTTTGTCACTTGTTTTTTCTTCTGCTTGTGTTTTGGTATATGGAAATGTGATATTTATCTTTTGACAGATAATGCTTAATTTTGCCTTCAGCTTGTTTTCATATAATCTATTTCGTACTGGTTTTGTTAATATTGCTGTACTTAAGATATATACTCTCTCCCCAGGGCATTGTCTGTATCTGCTTTCCAAGTAATACTGTGTATGTAATCCTACAGAATTGCAATTATATCCACCAATCAAAATTCATGACTCTGTAGCATTGCTGCCTTGTGACTACACATTTCATTCTTTATTATGAGACTTTTGACAGCATAACTGGCAGTCTGTAATCAGCTGGAGTGCAGGAATTTTGAAGTGCCAGGGCTGTGAGAAATAATCTGTGAAGCCACAGTTCAGCAACAGGCAACAAAAGGTTAAGGAGGTGAACATAGAGCATCCAGGTGGCATATAGAAAAATTGGTCATTGTTGGAAGTGATACTTAGACAAAGTTCAGAAATGTGTAGCACCAAGAACAATTTCAAGGATTACAAGAACACATTACATAATACCAAAGCAGTAATAATTTAGCCAGATAGGAGCTGGGTGACTAGGTATGGGTTTATGGGTAGGCTGTGAGGCAGGAGAAAGCTTAGTGCACTCATGAAGTTTTACAAAGGGCCAAAGCAGGCACACAGAGATGGTAAATGCTTTGTTAACAGGTGAATTGTAGCTCATAAGGAGATCAGAGAGGTGGGCTGGGACTTTCTTCAGCAGGACAGACTGGCCTGTGTTGGTTCCCAAAGAATTCCCCATGTAAAATTAATCCTCAAGGATATTAGCATATGAATATTGCAGCTTATGAACCAATACTCTGGCTGAATAACTTACCATAACTAATGCCGACACATTGAATGGTTTTCGATACTCCTGTAAAAAACCCTACTTCTGAAATATGATTTTATCAAAGAGTTGGTATATGATTGGATCAGTGAAGTCAGTTACACACTCCAAACATAATAGTATGTAAATGAAACTAAAAGTTAATTTTACATTTTCCCTGAGCAGTGAAGCCACATCCTGATGGATATTGCATTTTAATTTTCTTTTGGTTGATCATATTATATTTTTTTTCCTCCTGGTACTTCCCATAAACAGTATAATTTCTTAGTGCTGACAGCCTATATACTAAACACCACAGTGAAACAAGGGGAACTGTATTGTTCTCTATATACTGACAAATCTCTTTGGTTAATGTGCATTCATTAAAGATAAAATAGCAAATGTTATTAAACCAGGGGGAAAGCACAATGAAACTTATTAATGTGGTTCTTTCATGGTATTATACATGTGCCACTTTTTAAAAATTTCCTTAAAAATACAATTTTGTTGAAATAAGACAGTAAGGAAAAGCTACATCATAAAAGTGCAATAGCAATGAAGATATTTGTTTCAGTGCAGTCTCAAAAGATGAGAAATCCCATTTCTTTTTTGGGGCAGTGGAAAGAGAGTATTAAATGGTGTTCTCTGTTTTCAATTAAACAGCAGCATTAAATATAAAATAAAAGTTTAAGAATTAATAATTTTTCCTTCCTCAGCCAAATTTCCTCACAGATTTTAAAAGTATTATACCCAGAGGAGGAATTTTAAAAATGACTGGCTAGTTTTTATACTTCATTTCACAGAACCGCAATATTGTCCTTCATCATGAGCTACATAAGGAATCAAATTTGAAAAACCATTTACAGGGGCATCTACCTAGAGATCTTTTAGTCCACATTGGCTCACATGAGTGTTGGTCAGGATGGGAAGTGCCTGTCCCTTGTAATTGAATGGATGGTATTTGAGGAACCTCAGCCACTTTCCTGGTTTTTGCTCGTGCTGTAGGGTTGTGTAATGACTTCAGTGCTGACACTGTCCTTGGTACTGGAAAGGTCCAAGGATGGCAGCTGCACCCAGAGGAGCATCACCTGGCTGTGCTCCAGTCCTGTGAGAGTTAATGAGCCAAATGACACCTGTGTGGGCTTTGTTGGGAGAGTGTTGGCCAGGGTGGTCCCCTCCAGGACAGCAGTCCTTCAACCAGTGTCTGGTTCAGGGCTGCCTCTTCCCGTTCTCAGCTCTAGTCCTGCCTCCCAGCTCTCCCAGCTGTAGCCAGTGACTATGGGCTGTTTATTGCCTTGACTGCTGCTACTGAGCTGGTGGAAGTTGTGCCTTTTGCTTCATTCTTCAGCTCCATCTCAGGGCCTGAGCTTTTGGTGCCAAGTTGCAGCTCCTAGGGTGGCCATGGTGAGCAAATGTCCTGCTGGGAGGAAAGCTGGTGTCCCCTTGCTGTCCCCAGTGCCAGGCAGGGGCCTGGCTGTGTCCTGCTGTGGGCTGTGTGCCTCCCTCCCTACAAAGCCCTGCATTTTGGTGGAGAGCCAAGCGGCTCTCAGAATTTTGGGCAGGACAGATCCCCATATGCATTTTGACCCCTTGAGTGCTTGTGTGTGCTTTGTACTGCTTGGGAGAAACTTCCTAGGATTCTTCTTTTTTAAAAAAGTAAAGACCTAAACAACCTGTACAGCTAGTAAATTGCTCTTGGTTTTGTCCACGCTCCACTCCTTGAAGCACCTCAAAACACTTGATTGACTTCAAGACATCATTAAGAATTCTGCTTCTTCTAGGCACTGTAAGTGAGGAAATCTTGAGGCAGGAGGAGGCTCTTCTCTTTTGAAAATAAGGAGTGGGTGTCTGGATTGGTTTTATCATTAGCACTGCCTCACAGCTTTACCCACTGGATCACTGCTACGGTAAAATAATATGTAATATGTATTTCCAAGTGTCAAAGCTTCTCATTAAAGTTTAACTCAATTTTAAATCCATGTGGAAAGGGAAGACCTTTAAAATACTTAATAAATTCAAATCTTAATCATATTCATCATTATTAAAGCTTGAAATAGGTTGAAATACTTAAGGTAAGTGAAATGAAAAAACTAATAAAGAGCATGAAACACACTAGAGAAATGGAAGAATAATTGCTAAAGAATAAGAAATCTAAAATGGCCAAACATGAAAAAGCCTTCATTTCCAGTAAGCATTTATTTAAAAGTTTTGCAATAGCTTAATAATATAAAAGGAGATTTTAAAAATGAATTGAGTGTTAAGTGCAGCAGAGTGGCGAGACATGATTAAATACATTAAAACTTATACTAGTCCTGTCTTTGGGCTTCAGACATGATTTAGGCCTTTTGAGTTCTTGAGAGAGTTGCCTCACCTATCAGCAAGGAGACAACATTGTTATTGCAGTTGCTGTTAATAATAATTATTATCATTGTAGTAAGAGTAGTTTCATAATCAGTAGTGCCTATGAGTTACAAGGTGCTGTGGCTGAAGACAGCAGCCTGCTGAGTCTTGTACAGGCTGAACAAAAAGATTTTTCTTTACCAATGAATGTGTAATCTGAGAATGAAAGAAAAACCAAAAATTATACACAGGTAATAAAAATGTTTGACTTATTTTTTTCATCCATCCTTTTTTTTTTTGTGCTAGGGAATGAAAAGGTGTATTTGAATGGTGCGCTTCACAATGTATTCTGTGGGGGAAAAGTGGAATTAAGTCTTTTAAAAATTGAAACTAGTAGTTTTATTTGTATTTTAGGGATTACTTACCTTGACCATGCCGGTTCAGCACTTTTCCCAGAGAGTCTACTTAAGGCTTTTACTGATGACCTCAGAAACAACGTTTATGGTGAGTGCAAAACAGCGTTCCCATTCGTCTTCTCAGGTTTCCAGTTAAATAGTTAAAAACTGAACCTCTTGGAAGAGACCTTCTGCAGGTTTTGTAACACTGCTGTAGAGTACTTGGAAGACTTGGAAGATTTTAGAAAGGAGGCATAGGCCCTTGGTGTCACCCCTAGCTTCACTTTTTGGTGGCCAAGGATGTATCGATATTGGTGAAGAAGAAATTTCAAAGGGAACATGAGTGTGTTGCCTCAGAGTTAGGGCACCAGGTTTGGGATGCAGAAATACAGTGTAGCTGTAAGCACTGTTCATCCTTTGTGGGTTTTTCCACACAAAATGCCAAACCAGTTTCTTGTGCAACGACCAGAATCCAGAACACCCTTCTCAATAAGAGTCATCACAAAGAGCTTATACTGTGACTCAGTAGAAGCATTTTATTCAGAAGAAAGCTTTTCTCAAAGATCCCATGTGAATTTAGGCAGGGAATAGGTGCTATACCTCTTTGTTACTATTAGACATACTCAGAAAAAGGCTAAGTATTGCCAAAGCAATCATGCACATACAAATGTGAATAAAACTATCTACAGGACTGTGCAATATCTGGGTGGAGATTTAAATACTACAGCTGTGGAGGGGGACACTTCAGCACTACCTGTAAGTTCTTCATCCCCAGTTCATCTACTTAAGCCCTTCATTTCTTTCTAATGTTATTATGTAGCTGAGAAACGCACACTGAGTGATTTTATACAAAGGCAGCAGCATCCTTTGCTTAGGAAACATTGTTACAGTGTGAGACAATTTACATTAGAGTGAGTAATGCTCAACCAGAAAAAAAAATATGCTGTACAGTATTATGCTGTGAGTAGGCCCACTGAAGTAATCAAAATTTCTAATGGTGTATTACTACTATCTGTGGGTCATGGGTCTTTTTTGCTAGTTGTGAGTCTTTTTTGTGCTCCCTGGTACATAGAACAAAGGGATTCCCCACTTGGGAACTAGGTACCATTGCTTTACAAGAAAATGCTTGTTCACTCCAGCACTGGCACACTCGTGCTTACCACCTGGGCAAGCCGCTTGAGAGTTGTGGATAGGTTTAATTTCCAGTGTGCCATTGTGTCATTTCCCCTTATTTTTTTCCTGACTGCTGGCAATCCAGGGCATGAATTTAACTTCCACTACAAAATAAGTGTTATTCTTGGAAGGTATTGGGGATTTTTTCTGCTATAACAAAATACATTGATTTGGTTCCATTCAAGATCTCCTATTCAAGTACATGTCTCTGATATTAAAATTAATGTTCTGTCACCACAGACATAAAGTGAAATATATGCACTCTGATCTTAGTTATTTCAAAAAACATCAGTCTCAACCCTTTTAATAAGTACCATCTGTGGCAGAAAAAAAAATTAATTTGTGAATCAATTGAGTGCTTGTGCATAGAAATAGTAGTACTGCCAGTTTGGAGCAGATTTGCATAGTACCTATAATTCTATAGGAGAACAAATTGTCTCTTTTTTCTCACATTTTTACCTCAAATGATAATGAGAGCTCTAGTATGATCGATTCCCTTTTTTTCAGATTGATCCCATACTCTGAGGACAGTAATTGCTGCATAGAAGGAATTAATTTAAAAAACACAGATGTAAATGAAGGGGAAATTTGACTTGCAGCTTTTTTTATTTTCGTGGTGATAATTCACAGGCCTAAAGAACTGCAATTTAGCTGTTGCATGTGTAAATGAGGAAAAGTAATATAAGTAAGAGATAGTCTCACTTCTAAATTGAGAATATTTGAATTGGAAATTACTGAAATGCAACATCAGACATAAAAAGTGTTAGTATTGGTTTTGGGTTTGAGCTCTAAAGTTATTACTTTCAATACCTTCACTCAACAACTTTCAGCAGGGTAATTTTGAAATTTTAAAAAGAGTAGCTAATATTGGAGCCTACTGCAAAAACTGTATTAGTATAGCAGAAATTTTCTTATTGCCTTTCCAAACTGTTTTGACATGTTCTTTAAATATTTTCTAATAAGAAAATGTGCTGTGCCTGTGTGGATGTTGCTGTAGTCTTTTTAGTTCAAGAATATAAATTCATTCTGTCTTAATTGTTATACATGCTTGTGCTGAGCTGGGCTAAGGTGACTACTAATTTTACAGTAAAATTTGTATTTCAATGAATTATTTGAATTTCAGACACCAAAAAAACCCCCAGGATTATTTCTGCTATCCAATCATGAGTGTCTGTTGTCTCCAGATCCTCTCTCTTGCTTCTTAGCTACTGTGCAAATACTTTTATGAATGTGCATTTTGTCTGTAGTTTTTCCTGGTATGTTTGTACATATGCAGTTGTATTTTGTTTTTAGGGGAACTGTCTAATTAAGTCCTAGTAAGAGATCCAGGTGAAGTTTCCGGATCTGTCATAATTGTTTTACCCTGTTGTGTGTCTCTTCTCTTGACTGACTAAGGAACTTCAGGGCATTGCTGTGAAGTATGCATTGAATCTTTCTTTATCATCTTTCAGGCTCGCTTGGTGTCATACTTTCATTAAAGAGAAATTTAATAACAAAATTGTGATTAATGTTTAATTTCTGGATCTCTCTTGTCTCCTAGGCAACCCTCATAGTCAGAATATCAGCAGCAAGCTGACATATGACACAATCGAGCACGTCCGATACAGGTAGAATAATCTTTCTTTCAGCTGTTGTGTGATGCACTTCATGTCTTTCATTTTGAGTAGGCCTGTCACACCTAAAGAAAACACCTCACTTTTAAAACACAGGGTGTTTGGACAGTCAAATGTTGGATCATATCAGTTCTTTTTCTCCCAGGTGCCCCAATTCTCTAAGTCCTATAGTTAATTTACTGCTCTAATATAAGTCCACAGTTTTAATTAAGATATAGAACTTGGAATTTCATAAGTGATTATTAGTACGATGGTACATTAAGATAGTAAGATGGGACTAGGTGCAAAGACATCGTTAAAATTCTGATAGAATTAAATAGGACACAGTGGCTTGTGAGAATTTACAAAAAGCTTATGGGAATGTGTACATTGTTCTACAGCAGGTACTTCTGTTGGAATAAAATACTTTCTAAAGTAGTTTTAGTATGATTTTTAAAAGCAGAAAGAAAAAAAGGGTAAAATTGAGTATTGGGGCTTCCGGGTACAGGCAAGAAAATGAACTGATTCTCTAAATAAAGTATTCCTTGTAAAGTTCAGCCTGGAGTATGCTGAAGGTACACTTGCTGTTAGTTTATACCATGACAAAATATACAACTTAGACACTTGGTTATTGGGTTTGGGGGTTTCTTTCAGGCAAGTCTTCCTTTTTTATAAAATATGTCTTTATTGATGAATATATATGCTTTGAGTTTATTTGCCTGCTTTTAATGGCTCTCTTCATGCAAGTAAAGAAGTGTCATGGATTCCTCTTATTTTATCTTCTTTGAAAGTAAATATTTCTCTAAAACACATCACAGAATTCACATCAATAGCATTGTAGTGTTCATAGTTGTAATGAAGAAAATCAGTTTCACAACTTTCTGCTGCATTTGCTCTGACTGTTTTTATGAGAGTGTAAAAACCCCAAGATTTCTAGTTGGATGCTGGTGCTGGCTATAGCCTGTTTTCACCTTCCCACCACCAGCTTTCTGGAGAAAGCATTTCTTTTCTTGCTTCTTCCACAACCCTCTCTTAATGCTGTACAGGATGACAACCTATTAATGTATGGCCAAATGAAATGAGAGAGACTACCCATGAGGAATAACTATTTTCAAAGCAGCCACTTATAGCCAGTTACAGCAACACCTGCAGCCTGCAGTCTTTTGAGCTGACCTGTGTGCTCACATGCAGTGTTTGCATTCTGATTTCCGTTTACTTTTAATGCTGTTGCAATGTTGCTGTTTCATGAAGGCACAGTAGGAAGTGTAACTTTTTGTAGAATAATTGCTATTATACTGTGTGTTCTGTGTTGTTAGTCAGTAAGGAAATAGACTTTCACTGTGTAAAAAACCTAGATTACTTTAAAAAGACTTACATCCTCAGTTTGTTTTATTTTAGATCGTGCTTTAAAAAAACTTGAGACTTTTTAAAGAGCAGGATGGGACATGACAAGAACATACCAGTGTTTGTATTGTGTGTTAGTTTTTGTTTTTTTTTTTTAAATGCCCTCTGCATCTAAATGAACATTTTCAGTATCGCACCTAATGGAATTTGTCATCTGTTCTTAAAGAAATTCAGCCATTTTTTCCTCAATAAAAATTTAAAAAACATAGTCATCAAAAAGGCATAATCATAAAAATTCAGGAAAAAAATGCCCCAAACCCACTGTCAATAAGTCAGCTATCTAAAATGTAATAAAAGTATATTAAAAATCTATACTTGTATGGCATTGCAGCTAGTCAGAATAAGCAATGTGACAAGACAGGGAGACAGGCAGATCTGTCCTGCATCACAGTGCATACACTGGATTACCTCAGTGTAAAAATAATTCAGGAGGTAATTGCAGAAATCTTAAAATGGCTTGCTTTTAATTCTGCTTTTGGCACATGACTGCAGTCAGAACCTTCTTTTTTCAGTGTTTGACTCTAAGTCAATACTATTTTTTAATTATTATTATTTTTTTAGTTTGCTTTTCTGATGTGATGGCACAAGCACCTAATTAAAAATAAACATAAAGCTTAATTTCAGATTTATATTTGTCGATATTTGTGATAGCAGCGTCAGAATGGATTTTGCTAATCTGACAGTGCACACTGCTTTGTGATACAAAGCTGAATGATTTGGTTTTACCTTCATCTCTGCTTGACAAAGAGAAATCACTCTTAGAAAGTGGCTTTGCAAGAAAATAACATGAATTAAATAATTGAATCAGTGGATGTTTTCTATGATTTACAAAGTTATAACAAGATGTCTTACCTCTTGACCAACTCAAGTGCAATAAGAGTAGAAGTAACTATTTTATTCATAAAAACATTGTTTCTCTTTTCTTGAAGTGGACTGCTGAGTGATTTTTAACTTTGTGCATATCTCAACATTAACTGTGAGTGATGCTGAGAAGAGGAAGCAAGAACTGTAATAAACCTTACTGAAATGTATTAAATGTATGCATCAAAAGGTTATAGATCCTTTTTATTACTTTGCTCATGGATGTATGGAAGTGCCATTACTCCACTTCCATACAGCTAAAGAGCAGGAGTACAATATCTCCTTATGATGCTGCAGTTAATGTAACTCAGAAATTCATTACACTGAGTATTAAATAATCCTTTTCCCATATGCAAGCATTTTAAAATATGAAATTTATGAATATTTAAAATTTCTGAATATTTTAAAACATTGTCCTTGTGGATCTTGCACTTGCAGTATCAAATGGTGCAGCAGTGTCTTCTAACTAGAACCAGACTGAAGTTTTAGTGTTGTTTGAAGTTTGTGGTGTATTTAAGATATACAACAGGATGCTTTTAAATTTGAACACTGTTGTTGTAATAGAATTTTGATGTTCATCCTTGAACTTTCATGAACTATGAAGTGTTAAACTGAATCATACTTTGTGAATTCATATATATATTTTAAAAAGGCCAGAAATTTCAGCTATGATTGCAGTACCAAGCATCTCCTAAACTGTGGCAATATGTGTATTACAGAATTTTCTCGCTAAAGCTAAAAAGATTGGGCATTGAGCTAAATGGGATCAAGTTTAAATATAGAACCAAAACATGTATTTGTATAAAGACTTCTCTCAAAATACGCCATCTAAGTGAAGTATAAGAGGAGAATAATCTCTGTGGCCTGCACATAAAAGCAAAAAAGGTGCAGTGGGCGTGCACAAATGACTAAAAATGGATTAGTATTTTAAATTTTTTTTTGTTTCTGTGGTAAAACACATAGGTGGTACCAGATTTTGCTAAGGAAACAGTCTCTAAATGCTGTTTATAATTTCATTTTCACTGTATTTTTTAGAGAACATTTCATGATAGCAAGGTAAAGCTTTACATTCCTCTGTAGGCATCATATCTTGCTTATGAAATAAGTTTGTATTCCAAGTCTTTTTTCCTAAGTTAACATGTTTTGAAATGGTGTTCTGTCCAAGATAGGAATTTTTTCTTGATTCCCAGGTTTAAGCAGTTCTGTGTCTGAAAACAGTTATGTTGGAACTGATACATACATGAAAATGGGTTGACCTTTCCTACACAGTAAGAAGTAGTAGATACAGTATCTGCTTAGTATTGATTTGTCCTTTGCAAAGGTCATTGACGGGAGACCATATGGATGAGTGACATCTGAGCACTGCATCGTGTCCTCCTTAATGGCACCTATCAACTTGAAAACCTTGTTTCCAGTCTGGGGTGGTTCAGCCCTTTTGCATGCTTGTTTCAGAACACCACTTGCAAAAGCTGCTTTTCCCTATCCCACTGCTCAGTGGGGCTACTCTGAAATACCACAGTGGGTGAAGTCCAGCAAAAGGTCACTGTGCTCACTGCAGGGACTCTGTACGTGGCAAATTGGAGAAGCATTAGAAGATAATTATGAATAATGGATAGGGTTTTTGTGAGAGCTTAGGCAAGAGGGGTGATCTTTTCCCTCATGGTTCATGAAATTATTTAGGTGTGCAATTAAACAACCCCAGTGTGCCTACAGTGAGCTGGCTGATAACCCCACTGTGGGCTCTGTCATGTGCTGAGCAACAGCAGAGCAGAGGCTTTGGTGCAGGTGCTTCTTGTTTTCCCCTAAGCCACAGCTGGCCTTTTATGCGAAGGGCTCCATTTTATAAACAGTTGTTTCTATGAGTCAATCCATTACTTTGGTGGATTTATTCTTTGCAATCCTATGTAAGGTAATAAACAGCTTCTGGCCAGGGTAACAGGTACTGTCATTTTTGAATGAGTTAGGAGAGTGGTTTAAGAACAAGTAAAATCAGTCTGGTTTACTTTGGAATTTTACTCCTGGACTTTCACCTCTATTTTAATAAATTAATTAATCATTAACTTTATAAGCTGAAGCTTTACAAAGGAATTTGCTAATACCTTCTGTTACTCTTCTGGGAGTCAGCTTTATACCTTCATAGTTTACATGGAGAGTAGTAAATAAAATTGATACATTCACTCTCATGCTCTCTAGCTAATCTTTGTTGCGAAGAGAGTCAAATCTGGAATGCTTCATTTATTGAAAGATATAAATATTTCAGTAAAATAAATTAAAATCTGGAGGTCAAGATTGCTAGTGTATGAACAAAAAGGATGAAATGCTTCTGGGCAATTCTGAATTTAATTTGTATGAGTGGCTGAAGTGTTTTGCTAAGAGGTCTGAAAAAGACTGAACACAAACTTTATTTTTTTCTTCCTGATTCAGAAAAAAACCCCAGGATTCTGATTTTGTAATATGGCTGTGACAAAGAAGCTATGGAGACTAAGTTTAAAAATGATATTTCTGTGCCATTGCTCTCTAGATAACATTCAGAGTAGGGAAAGTGGTACAGGCTTACTTGGATTCAGGTTGTTGTTTTAGTTCACATTTTTTGAATGCACATGGCCTTGATTACTCCTCAGCTGCTTTTTTGGCAGGTACCCAATGGTCTCTGTGCACAAGGGGAGGTCTGTGAAAGGGCACATGAGTTTATGAAAGAGAAAGTCCAATTGGAACAAAACACATTGATAAAAATAGTGAAACTTCCCCAATACAAATTCCTTTCTTCCCTTTTCTCCATCTCTTTGTCCTTTTCAGGGGTTTGTATGGAAGCTTTTTTCCCTCTCCCAAGGCTATACAATATTTATAGAAGAAATGTAGTGTTCTTCCCTCTTTGGGATTTGCAGCTGCTTTTCCTAAGAAGCAGAATAGTAAGGCACTGGTGGGTGACATTCCTGGTGATGTTTCTGTTGCCCTGGCTGTTCAGGGAGCAGTAACAGTCCAGCCTGGCTGTTGGGAACACTAACAGTTTCTTTGCCAACTGAGCCTGACAACTTCATTACTGGACTGCATAATTATTTGTATTTTAAGTAAGTCTTTTAAAAGACCAGATATTTAGCACAAATATAATTTCTGCCATCCCCTGTGTGCAGCTGTTGTGCTTGACAACTTTGTTTTGGCTTCAGTGTGCTTGCTTCTCAGCGCAAGTTATGTAGCATTGGAGACATGCTCTATCTGATTGAAGTCAAGACATTTTGAATGGCACCTTCAGCTATGTATGTTGTTCAAAATTCAGCTGATATTTTTCCTCATGTCTTAAATTTTTGAAGGCTGTGGACACTTTCTCCATCTGAAACTGACTCAATGATCCTCTAACAAGAAGTGCACAATTGACAAGACTGTCAATTGTGCTGTTTATATCTTATGTTATATTTAAAATCATGACCTTGAGAAATACTGATTCATCTACTTTTTTAGAAACACAGAAATAATTTATTACAGTACATGTTAAAATAGTCTCTAATAATCTTTCTGGGAAGTTAGCAAACTCCATTTTGAATCTTATTCATTTCACTCGTAAAGCAATATGAGTGCTTAATTTATTGTTATAATTAAGCTGTTGAGGACACACTAAAGCATTCCAAGCGCTTCCACAGTGGCATCTGTGTCTCAATGAATCTGAAGTTTCTGGTGTCACTTTTTCTGCTAGACAGAGCTTTTTGTACTCATCCCTTATTTGCTACCTGAGCCCCACTTTGCTGCAGTTTTAATCAGCAGACTCAAGTCCTTAAACAGACATCTTTTTGCTCCCATTCAAAATTCTGACTGTCAGTTCTGACTCACTGTTCTGTTTCCTCAGCACTTTGGTACTGGTTTTGTTGCCCACGCTGCATGATCCTTAGTGATCATGATTTTTAATACTTCAAACACTGATATCCACTAAAGTAGTTTTATTATAAAGTCCACCTAAGTGAATAGCTGTAAGTGTTGCTTATGTTTTTAGCATTATGAATGAGGGTTAACTAGGTCATGACTTATTATTTGAATTTTGAACATGTATATTTTAACTATTGCTGAGCTTCTAACCTCCTGAATATAGAGATGTATTCAAGATCTTCTATTTTTTTCTCCAGAAGCAGATATGATATGCAAGTAATAGTAACTTTGGGACAGGTGCCTCTGCAGTGTTTGAGTTATTTCATCACATTTGTTTTTACTCTCAGTTGTGATGGAGCCTTAGAATTATCTTCTGTACCTGTTGCATCAAATATAACTGTGGCTACCTTCTCATCTGTGGTAATGCCAATTTCCTCTGTGCATTGTTCCAGACTATCTGTAGGTCATCCAGTCTTCTTAGAGACAGAGCAAACACATTTACTTTATCAAATGATGGCACAAGCATTCAGCTCTCTTTCTCTAATGAGCAGGTTATTTACAGCAGCCATGCTAGGTGCTGTAGTCCTAACACTGTTGGTTTTTTTGTTGTTGTTATTTTCTGTTTGTTTTCTTTTTTGTTTTGCTGCCCTCTTCAACCTGCTGTCTTGCTGAAATTCTCAGTTAATATCCCATGTCTCTTAGCAGTTGTTGTCTTTTTTTTCTCCTGCCAGCACTGAGCCTGCACTTGGCCGCAGGCAGATGCCAGCTAGCTGTGTTCATTAAATATAAAACAACCTGTTACTGAGGTCATGGCTGCACTGATGAAAACTTTTCTGTGGCAAAGAGTAGGCATCTGCACAGCTTCTAGGCGGCCCAGGGGATGTGTTAAACACCACAGGGAGCAGAGCCAGCAGCGCACTGCGGCAAGAGAAGAAACTGAGAAGGTGGAGTGCAGAAGGATGGGTGGCAACTGGCAAGGGGTGATGGTGTGGTGTAACCCAGCCACCTGTAACCTCAGCAGGGATGAAAAGAGTGTGCATGGGCCCAGTAAGGGTTTTAGGGTGCCAGGTTTCAGGACAGCCAGGTCAGAAATATATCCCAGCTGATACAGTTCCAGAGTATGGGAATGTACGTGACCTTCAGAGTTTTTGTGTCTTATCTCCAGCTATTACAGAGTACTTTTCATCTGCAGTTGATGATCTTTCCCCATTGGGAGGAAAACTCCCTCTTCCACTGGGTTTTGAGAAGCCAGTGTCCTTTTGTTCCTATGCCAAAATTTTCTGTTGCCTATAGGTTTTGTGGTCTGTTCTACTGTTAACCTCTTCTGATGCATTTATATAGAGGACACCTGTTTTCATAGGCTGAACAAGATATGCTCCTCTAGAAACTACTTCCAAAGTGCATTCTTCATGCCCCACCCCAGTCTCACTGACCCTGTCTCTAGGCTTGTTCTGAATTACATCTGAAGCACATCTTTGTGGGAATTCTTCTAGAATGTAATAAATTTGTTGGAACATGAGCTTTCTTGTTTGCTTTTTAAATGAAATTTTATATTAGACTGAAAGTGATAATGTGGTCCATACACTGATTGATACATATATGAATTGAGCAAAAATGAAAATGTTTGAGAGATTTTGTGCATATATTGTATAGGGACATCACATTGACTTAAAGGAGAGATAATTATTTTATTAAACTTGATCACTGTAAGCATTTAGTTCTTTGAAGCTAAATGCGCTAACTTTAATTGATAGTTTGAAATAATAGCAAATAAGTACCTAAAACTCAGATAGACCTATACAGTGTATGCTGGCAATATTAGTGAGTTCCTTTTAACTTTCAATATTCTTTCTCATTTTTCTCTGCTTATTTCGTTGATTCAAGTTTCTTACCTGTTTTAAATTTTGTTTCTAATTTGAAGGTTGTAAGCAAAATGGTGTCCTTGAAATTAAAGGCCACCTTTAAAAAGCAGCACGAGTCATGGTTAGATACAGGAATATGAAAGATAAATTAAGCAAGAGTTTTAACAGTACTGTCTCCTTTATATTAAGGTTAATAACGTCTAGTGAATCCAGGTTTAATTTGCTAGATTTTATTGGTGTATTTGGTATCTGTCAAGGCAGAAGGAAATTGCATCATTGATATTACTAAGTGCCAGCTCAATAACATGTTGCAAATAATTTAAAATTTATTGGAAGCTTTTGGATAGCGAGACGGTTTAGAGGAGTCTGATGTACGTACTTTGGATTTTATGAAGACTCCCCAGGCTTGTAATGAATCCAGTGATCACAGGCAATGGTTCTTAAAAGTGCTTTTCAACGCTCAGGTTTTCTCAGCTGTCTTTTTACCACTTCTTTTAGTTTGTCTGTTTTTATCTTCTGAAAGGTGTTTACTATTTCAATACTTTTTTTTTTTTTTGCAAATATGTGTCAGTGTTCACAGATGAGATATTTCTGAGTTGTGAGTAAACTGTGTATGAAAACAGTATTGCTCTGCAGGAAGAAAAAATAAAACCAAACCACAAAAAAGACCAAAGATAACAATACTAAAACTGACCTCTAGAATACAATGCTGAGGCTTCTGTGCTAACAAGGGAAGCACTCTGCAGCAGAGGTGTGAGGCACAGTCCTAGCTGCTTTTCCCCTGCTAAGAAAAATTCCACTGACCTGTTGGCTCCAAAATCCCGATGCCAAAATCTTGTATGGTGTCAATTCTGTCTTCTTTTAACACTCTGGCTCTCTGGTGAGCTGTGTGTGAAACTTCCAGTTCAATGCCTGTCCAGCTAACTTGCAAGAGGAGAAGGAGATCTGCCTGCCAGTAAGAGCTTGTCTCAATATGCTTACAATCTTGCTGTAAATTCATAAAAGCTAATGGTTGTTTTATTTCACACAGATCTGTCTTCCTGTGTGTAAAGTGAAAATGAGAATCCAAAACATTCTGTTAGACAGTAGCTGTCTTGTTACCTTGCAGGGCAAGGGAAAGCCTTTAGTCCCACACCAATACACTCGAAACCCTAAAGTCCCCATGTACAAGCTTACTGGAAAGTGTCCGTCTGGTCTTCCAAGGACCAAACAGCCCAGTTTTAAAGTGTAAAACTTTGTGGCAAAATACTTAGTGTGAACTCCATCAATATCTTATATGCAGTATAATGTTTCAGTAAGTACTTGGGAAATGGTTCCTTCCCAGCAAAAGGTATTTATGGATGATTTTGATTGCTTGATTTTTATCTGCAATCATGTAATGTCACACTTAAAATAACTGTTATGACAGCCTGCCTTGTTAGCCATTTGGGTGTTGCCATGCTTTGAAACTGGAATGAGAAACTGTACAGACCTCTGAAGTGTTGTGGCTGAGGCAGTGTATGAAGGCAGTGACTGAGCCTGGATTAAACAGACCTCCTAACTCTTCTTGGTCATGTTCCTCCTATGTAATACTGTGCTACAAGCAGGTAATTTCTGTATTATTGTCCATGACTCTGACACTAACTGTGTTTGTTTGTGTGAGTTAAATGTGTTGCAGAAGTAAATGGAAAGGAGGTTGTAAATCTGTCATCGACACATTACCTCAGCCAAGAAAGAGACCTAAACAACCATGGTATAGTTCAGTTAACCAGACTTGCCTGAACCAAAATAGGTAGTAGGAGTGCCTCTCCTCCCTCCTGCTTGGCTGACAAAGTTGCTTAGAGGAAAGAGAGGCCTCTGACTTTCCAGTAATATTTGTCAGCTGTCTTTAGTGGCTGTCATATTAAATGGGATGCTCTTGCCTAAGTCTTGTTCTCTCCCTTTGTCTGAGGAAAATCTTACCATGTGCCAGCCTTACAGGGCATGGTCTGGGTCATATGCATTGTCTGAAGGCAGTGTACAAGGGTAACTTGCTGTAAGTCAGTGAGAAATCCTTCCTGTGTGGGATGTAGCCCCGTGATGAATATACTATGCTGCTTCATTTTTGAGAAGAAAAGCAAGGTACAAGCAAGATAGCTTTTCAATGCCTTGAGCCATACCTGTGAGAATTTACAATCAAGGATACATCATGTAGCTCACAGTAGCAGTTCCGATACAGCTTAATCTGAAAAGCCATAGAACATTCACAAGCCGCTGTAAGTTTATCTGACCATGTTTGCCTATTTAAATATCTAAATGGGATGGGATTGCTATAGCAAATAGTACTGCCATTTAGCTTTTGTAATGAACTTCAGAATGAGTTTGATGAAGTATGCTTTTAGTACAAATTGGAGTTAACCTGCATTGTCAAAATGTGATATTATAGGTGGCATTTTTAACAATGAAGTGCAAATGAAATTCTGCCTGCTTTTAATTAAATAAGCACACACTCCACTGAATTTTGGAAATTTAATTCTCTTAATCTGAAGTCTCAGACCCTGAACGGCTATTATAATTTGAAAGATAGTGCTGATATATTTCAAGACTCTTTGTACTTAACAAAATATGCATGTTGTTTTCTTTGGCAAATTTGGGGCCCTTTTGATTTCCTTGAATATTTTCTTTTAATTGTGTGAGAAAGAGCTAAGGTAGCTTTCCCCCTGGCTGTGACCAATGAATATCAGAGCTGTAAGCACACAAGTATCAATGGAAGGGCTAAAGCACCTGGACTCTGGTGTCTCTACTGAGGAGTTGTTAGTTGTGGACAATGCAATGAAGTATGTTGTTATGCCTGAAGAAGTCATGCCTGGCAACTCAGAGCTGTCACAGGCCTTCCCCAGGTGGAAAGGGATTGACCACAAATTCTTGCTCCCTCCTATTTTTAAACTGCATGGCCATGATAAGAGGCTGGAAAACCAGTTGGCTGAAGATGTTCTTGTGGAAAGGTCAAAAGGCTTGGAGGAGAGAGAGTCCCCTGACAAAGACCCTTCTACAAGATGTAATAAATTAGCACATACCAGTTCTAGTTACTGCATTTGCAGTGTTGTGAGAAGGTTTGCACAGCAAATTCAATAGGAGGGGGAAAAAGGAAAAATAGATGTCAGCATTCATGTAATACTCTGCTTTGAGTTACAAGTCTTTTAGAGAAATTGTTGTGTGCTTCATCCTTTTCCTCTTTCTCTACTTTCATTATCATGTGATTCAAGTTACTAAAAACAAAAAACAAAGATGACTATAAAGTCTTTTAAGAATAAGAAATACAGTTTTATTTAGCAAAGGTACATGATGTGAAGTTAGGTCTAGTTAATTAGCTAGTATATATAAAAAGGTGCTGTTTCTTGAGTTTGGAATAGTCAAATTTAAATGTTTCACTGGAGGGTTTTTTTCTATACAAAGACCTGCATTCAAACTATCTCAGAACCATTTATAAGAGGTAGCAATCTTTTTGAATATGTTTATATGTGGTTTATGTGTTTTGGAGTCATCTCAGTTTTATTTTCACAGCCTAAAGTATTTTGTCACCTCCATTATAAGTAATTTAAAACCAGTGGCATATAGTATTTTCTATGTCACTTGCTTGACTTTCATTTTCAAGTCTAATTGACATTTACTTGCAATGAATTTAAGCTATCAAATCACTTAAACCATTACTGTAGCAGAAGCACTCTTCCTTTAGGGTGTACTTATATTTCTGCATTAGCAGATTTGTGTTTTGTATCTATATAGTGAAATTCCCTGTATCAAACTCAAACAAGAGAAATGGAAATTAAATCCTCTCTTTTTGTTCCCTCTTTGTACATGGGAGAATTTTGCGCATGCAGCTATATTGATTTCTTATCATATACCTGACCAATATAGCAAGTGTGATGGTAGAACTAAGTAAATATGGAATTAAGCAATTGAGAAAACATATTTCACACAGCTTTTCAAGACTTCAGAGTTATAGTGTACAGTTAACAGCTTAATGGACCTTTGCATTTTCTGAGATGCTCATTTTAAATGAGACAGATTGCTTGGCAATGTTTAATAAAAAGTTTGATTGCATACAGTGTGTAAAATGAAGACTAAAATTAAGCATGTTCAGAAGTAATTTTTCTCAAGCACACGTGGGTTGCTACAAAAGGAGAGCGTGTGTGAACTTGATGACTTAGAATATAATTACTGAGGTGCAAAGCATATTGTAAGTAATTTAAAATTTGTGAATGGCAAGTCTGTGTGAAGGTTTAATCACAGCAAAATATAGGTGTTGCTAAACTTGTTTTTACAACCACAGTGGAAGAATCACCCAGTGATTTATTCTGTTTAGCATACAGATCAGTGTACTTTTTAGAAGGAAAATGAAGAACAGCAAAGCACATTTGGTGAACAGAGGTCAGCAGACTTACCTGATGTTTGAAGACAGCTTTTAAGGGAGCTGTGGGATGAGTTGTGACATAAATAATGCTTTACCAGCTTTGGTCATGTGCCATTACTCTCTCCTGTGGCCTCCTTACATGCCTTTTCCTGAGGTACACCCATGGTAGTCCATGGCTGGAGCTGCTGACAGTCACTTTAAGTCCAAATGCCAAATGTGGTGCTGGAGCAGTGGAGACACACACAAGTGCACAGTGCCAGCTGCAGCAAAGATGGGTCGTTTGGGGCAGGTGGCAGGGCAGGCAAATGGACGTGGGTCAAAACCACTGCTGCCAGATTCACAGCAGCTCATAATAATGTCTATGGCATGTGGCATGCCTAGGGTCCCTGCTAGGCCGGGTCTGGTCTCTGAAAGTGGGTCTTTATGAAGATAAGCACTCCCCTAGAACATGGCCTTCACTACTCTGAGCGGATGCTCAAATTGCTTGAGACTTACACTGACTTGTAGGTCTGGGGCTGGAAAATCCAGGATCCTGGGTGTCACTTGGTAGAGAACAGCTTTCTGAAGGCTTTACATCTGGACATGTTGTTCTTAACCAGTCTTATACATTATTCCCACTGTTAATGGTGTTGGAGGAGTTGTGGTAGATGGATTTTGGCTATTTATAACTTCAAAGCTTTTAGGTCTAGCACAAGCAAATGTGTTGCCCAGGAAAAGCTACTAATACAATGTAAAGAAGAAAATGGGAATCTTAAATTCTCCCTAGAAAACTGTGAGAAGATTATTATTGTGTTATGCAACAATTTAAGGTCTGTTAGACCTATTAGAAAATGAATACACGTTTCTCCAGTGCATTGGTAGTCACACTGCCACTAAACTTTCTGAACTTACAGTGTTTATAGTTTGTTGAGCACAATCTGTTATGCTAATGGTATTATATTTGCTTATTTATGTAGGTAATTTTAAATGGAGCCTCTCACCATTGTACTAGGTGCTTTGCAGAAAAATTAAAAACATAAATTACATAAGCTACCTGCAGTGGATACAGTGAGCTAGGGCTGCTGATAAAAATGACCACCAGAGCATGTAACTGAATTCTCTGAAATAATACTAAAGAATGAAAAATTGATGCAAGTCAGGAGAGGAGAACTGCTAGTCAGAGGCAAAATTAAATAGTGGCTCTGTGTACTTCTAGGAACCAGCAGCAGTTTGCACCATGACAAAATGATTAATTGAGTGCATGTAGGGTTCTAGCAAATTTAATAATACTTTTTTATGTTTCTTGAATAGGTGTTTCTTCCCTTTTCCTCAGGCTCTCTGCTCTAGATATGTTCATACAGGTTTATTTGCTGATTTAATAACAATGCAAAGGGATTGTTGTGTTTTCTTTCTGTTACTGTGGGCAGGTGATCTGGCTACAGGAAGGATCTTTGTAAGGCAGCATTATATGCAGAACGCTGTTTTTGTGCTCTTTTATGTCTGAGTAACACGTGTGATGTGCCTAGAAGACTGGTAGTGTGAAAGGAAGCAAAAAAACCCCCAACAAATTCAAATCTGTGGGTGGTAGGCTACTGAGATAGAAAACTCTTTGGTCTTTACATATGCAATTCTATTTCTGTGGAGCAGACTGCCATGAGAGCCCTAAAATAATTTTGAAAACCCAGAGGGCTCTTATATTGCTATGTTGCTGCCATGACTTTATTTTTATTGGTTATATTTTTCTGCATTCCACTAACACACCTTTTAAACCCAAGTTTTATAAGAAATTCTGGTTAAGAAGTTTCTCAGCCGTTTTCACATCTCTTGCTGCTGAGCTCCACATTTTAGGACTCTGTGCATTCTTTTCTATCCTCTTACTTCATGACACAGGATAAGACTGATCACATACTATTATTACCCAGGGAAGTGTTACACTTTAAAGAGAAAAGACATACTGCCATTCATCTCTGTTTTCTGTGATCTTCAGGTTTTTTCCTTCTTGTTTTCTATCCAAAGTATTCTTTTCTCTTTTCATAGTCTGCTTTGGTTTTACCTGACTGTTCTTACTCCTCAGTCCCTCTTCACTGATTTCACTGTAGGCACTTTACTTTTTTCCAGTTAAAAATAACTCTATGAGCTCGGTTATGACCTGATATTGTCTATGTAAAATAGATCATCAAATCAGCCTTGCTGCTTCTGAAGAGCTGCTAGAAAAGCAGCAGCCTCCAGCTTCTCACCTGGTGCCTGCCTTGAAAAAATTTGTAAAGGATGGTGTGGACATGAGAACTGTGTAATGGCAGCATTAAAAAAAAAATACTCTGCATTGAATAAACTGCTAACCAAGTAATAAAAAGACAAACTCAAACACCAGCACAAAATTTAAGATTCCACCTTTTTGTGCCTCTGTGCGACTCTGGGGTTTTGCACCTGGGCCTGTATCTTAGGTCTGCCAAAAGACTTGTCTCTCTTATCTACAAAAGTAATGCTGCTTGTATTGACTGTGAAATTAAAATTATGAGATTGTGGGTATGAAAGCCCACAGCTGCAACTCCTGCTTCCAAGAGAAAACCTGACATGGTCTCTGTAAATATTAGGAAACTTGTGGTATCTCCCTTTTAATTTTTGAGTGCTTCTGGATTGACAGTACTAGTGAAGGACACTGTAGCTTGTTATTAGGCTCGAAAGGGCAATTTGCTTGACTGCCTGGCTTGGTTCCTGACAGGTGGCATATAGCAGCAGTCTTTCTTCCACACTGGATGTAGCTATTTGGGTCTGTTTCAACTGCAGCTGAGAAATCTAGTATCTATTTTTCCCTGTACCAGAGGTCTTTAAGACCTCTTCCCATCAGTTGTACTGATTTGAAACAACAACATCCTCAGGAGAAGCTTGAAGTAGTGATCCTACCAGAGATTGTGTCATGGCATAAAGTTCTCCCTATCCCCACCAAAAAGCTAAAATTACCACTAGGGTTTGGCTTTATGATCCACTGTGAGTTTTTATTGTGCTCATTTGCTTCTAACAACAGGATAGAGAAGTTACACCAGCAACAGAGAATTGAGGTTGGATAATCAGAGGGGAGGCAATGTATGAAGTAGAAAAATATGAAACAGATCCTGTGTGTGCAAGTCTAGCATGTAGTCCCCTAAGCAGTGTTTTCTACCTGTTTTGGGCCACAGGTTTGAAACAGTCAAGAGGCTTGGTCCCTAAAATCCCTGTTACCCAATTAATATTAGTTATATGGGAAAGAAGTACAAAGTGGAGAAAGAAGATAGATGCATTTGGTCTCTTTCACCTAGTTTGTGTGATACTGGAATTTGCATGAGCTTCCTGGTCTCAGTCTTGCGGAATAAACACTGTAGCTCATTTTGTGATGGGGTTTTAGCTATGCTGGGGTTTCCTTTTATCTCTCCTAGTGTGTTTAGGCTTATCCTTTGTGAAACATAGAAAACCAACTCATAAACACTTGTGTGCTCAAGAAAACCTGTTCTCCCCAAACCCTTCCCTGTTCAGCATTTGAAACCTGTGAAATTTTCTTACTGTAGTAATTGCAGACTCATAATTCTACCACAAAGTCATACCCCTTTGCAGCAGCTACAATATCAATCTTAATCTGTTTCTGCATAAGTCATTGGAATTGGTTTGCTGCCAAGCACAGGGAGAAGTGCACTGTTGCTCTGGTAAAATATTCTTCATCCCACAAATTTCTGTAATAAATAAAGGTGGTTTTTGTAGTGGATAAATAAATTGATGTGGAGTCTGGGTTTTTATCCAGTGAGAATCGATCCAAACATTTCTTCCTTTTGTCACTGATTTTGAATTTAATTATCTACATGTAAGCATCTCCAATTGATCACACAATATAAATGCCATGCAGCTTTAAACAGAAAGGATTGGATGGTAGCAATTGGACTGCTTACATTACTTGATAATAGCTGTAATTCTGTGTGTGTAAATTATGAGGGATCCGTATCCTTCATGAGAAATGTTCACTTTAGTTTTATAGTCTATTCTATGTGCACAAACCTAGAGAGTCTGTACTGCTGCAAGTGGTCTCTGATTTCTTTTGCTAACTTGTGTTCAGTTTTCAGACAGTATTTCTTTATTTATGTACCCACTGTAGTTTGGACATGCTGTAAGAGGTGGACTATTCCATTCAACTTTTGCACTGAAAACCGTGCAAGTGTTATGCAAAGGACTGTCTTCCAAAATTCATGGAGATGTATTGCCAGTACCAAATAGACACTAATATCCTTTTCTTCTGGTCTCCTTATCGTTCATAAACTCCTCATAGGACTTACCCTCTGGACTCTTCACCAGCTTTATTGCCCTTCTCTGGACTTCCTCCAGCACTTCAGTGTTAGTCCTGATGTGAGTTTTTGCACTGTTCATGTACAAGTCAGTTTAGTTTCCTAATTTTAACTGTCTCAGGTTGAGATTGGTATCTAAGATGGGTAGCATAAATCTACTTCCTTAGGGATGACTGGTGTATGTTTCAATGTTAAACTTAGGTGAAGTGACTCCAGTCCCAGAATCTAAAAAAGATTATTTACTGTATGTATTTCTGATGGTGTAATTGTATTTATAGAAGAAAACAGACCTTTTGTTAAATGTCTGGTCCAAAATGTGGTAACTTTTTATTTACACAGAACTTAAGTGCGAAAGATGGGGAGAAAGAGGATGATAAGAAAGGAATTTCTTTTTCAATGACAGATAGAAATGATTGAACCAATATCAATATTGGCAGCTGTTATTACTGTTGTAATTCTAAAAGTGTCAGAAATAGTCATTTTACTATATTGCAGTAACCTGAGGGAAGCAGTGACTCATGTAAAATAGACTAGCTCTGAGAAAAGCAAGAAAATGTTACAGAATAGTCAATGCAAAGCTCATCTGTGTTTGTGGGGAACAGTCATCCCAAGCACCACTACTGCTAGTCAAGGATCAGAGACAGACAATTTATTGCAGTCAATAGAAACTGTAAGAGTTAGGACTAATCATGCTCCCTTTCATGGGGAAGGGGATGGGGAAAACAGGGCTGTTCTTTGTCACCATATTTCTTTTTCTTCTGACTGTGGGGCAGTGTGTTTCCCATGAGTATAAACCACAGTGTTATGGTTAATCATAATAACTGTGGTACATGTGACTGGAGACAATATGTAGTGCACGTTCTGTCCCTCAAAAAGTACACAATTGCCACATTATTCAGTTTGGAGTCCAATCTTGAAAAAAACTTTGGCTCAGAAAATTTGGAGTTCAGCCTTTTGCTCACAAGGAAGGTGTAAAGCTAGTTTTGTTCCTCTTCACACAGCTACTTAGAGCTTACTTTTGCAGAGGCTGTGTGTGAAATAACAGTTTAGTAAAAGACAATATAATTCTCAGTGCAGAGCTGATGGTTTAAGTAGTGAAGTGGGAATATATGGTCTTACCATGCATCTCTCTGCTGAATAAGTGAAAATGAGAAGAGCTCTTAGTTGCAGAAGCCTGTTCATTGTATTTTTTCTGTGTTGTAGCCTCTTTAGGGGAGAACAAGTGGTGATAGCAGCATATCTATGTGTTACATGGCCTGGTTTTTAGCTTCTTTTGATATTACAGATTTTTAGAACAACTCAAAATCTTTAGCGAGATAAAACTGTTTATTAAATGCATATTAAAAAAAAAATGACTTGTAAGACAATCAGACACTGTTATTCTAATACACAGTACAGTATAGCTGTGAAGCTTTCCCACATGTTAGAGTTGTGGAAAGAGTTTAGGGTACATGAAACTGTTTTTCCCTTGAGAGAATGTGGTACGCAGTTTTGTAATGGTGGTGTAAAATGAGGCAAAGGGCTATTGTTTTGCAGTTACCCTAAGCAGTACAAACCGTGAACGGGTAAAACTTTTACCCCAGTTCTCAGCACTGCAAGCTGGGCTTCAGTGTTAAAAATTAAACAAATTTTTTTTCTGTCTGCTCACTTCTTATTTTCACAAACACTTTCCTCATTGCAATTGGAGCAAGCAGGTATGGGAAAGAGGAAAGATAACCTCACCTGTACAGGGGCTCCTAGCGTGGTTCTTAGGGCTACAACTCAGCCAGAATTAATAAAACAGGGAAAGCTTCAGCTGAATGTTTCATTTGCACAGGACATTTCTCTTATCAGAAGCAAAGAAATTGGTATATATAATGAATATTTTTTCTACCTGTGTTTAGGTCTATTTAAAAAGACAGTAGAATTTTATTTTCTGAGAAGTCTGGGAAGGAAATTTAGAAAGGGAATATATTTCTCACCTAAAAAGCCCTCAATTATTAAAGCAAAGTATTTAGATGAGTGTGAAGGAGACGCAGTTACAGTGGCAAAATGCAGAATAGAAAATGTTGCAAGGAATTACACCCTCTCCAGTATTCTGCCTAATTAGCATTAGATGTGTTTGTGCATATGAATACAAGTTTCCCTTGTGTATACTTTGCTGTTCACACTCAGAGTTAAATTCATCCATGGGACAGCTACTAATGTGCCAGCTGCATTGTTAGTACATTTATATACTTTAAAACATTGTAAAGCAGGAATGTACTTCAGTGAATAATAAGTACTGGAGAGGGAGGGGAATACGTCAGTTGTAGTCTCATTAGCATACATCTGTCTGAGGTGTTCTTCCAGTGTTTTAATGTGGTAGTAGCAGAGTGTTGTCCAGCTGTGCTGGTGGTGATCCACAAGCTAGACTATTCAAAATGCAGGTTTAGGGTATGCGTGAAGTTAAAACACAAATGAGAAACGTGATACTGTAGGTAATATACTCAACACAGCAGTGCAAAAGAAATACATAGAGCCATAGAATCTTAGAATGGTTTGGGTTGAAAGGGCACTTAAAGATCACACTAGTTTCAACCTCCCTGCCATGGGCAGGGACACCCTCTACCAGAGCAGGTGGTTCAAATCAGTATCCACTGTGGCCTTGAACACTTCCAGGGAAGGTATCCACAGCTTCTCTGGATAACCTGTTTTAATTCTGCAAGTGTACACTTCAATGAGTTACTGAAATGTAATGCTGTTAGGTTAAATCCTCAAAAGATGAATACCTGTTGTGCTACATAATTAAAACACTATCTTCTTGTAATCTCAAGCAAGGTTTCTTTATTGAAGTAGCTTGGCTTTCTGTAGCTTGCTAGGTCAAATTTTGAAGCAATCTGTTTCTCCAGACCTTTTTGAGATTTTTATGTTACATTGTCCCTTGAATGTAGCACAAAATACTCGGTTGATTATTATTGTTATTAATAATACATCTTAACAGTTTTCAGTTTCTAGATCTTGTAATATTCCAGGTATCACAAATATTCTGTGAGATTGTCAGTTAGCAACATTAAAAAATCACTTACATAAGAAATTAGAGAGCTAATCATAGATTTGGAGTTTGTAAGAATTAGAATTCTTCCTGATACACAAAATTATGTGATGATAGGTCTCTGTTCTAGCTTCCTGGAACCTATTTCTCTCTGTGTAAAATGTGAAGATAATATCTTGCTGAGTTACAGAGTTGTTTTGAGGCTTAATAAGAGGATACTCTTTACCCTTTTAAGATATTTGAGTGGAAAAGAATATATTTTATTTAGTTTTGAAAATATGTGCAGCCAAATTTTATCACAATTGGTGTTAGAAAAGGAATGTGTCTTTCATCTTTGGACAGTTCAAGACCAAGGTTACAGACTGATGTTTTGTTAGAATAAGTATCTCATGCTTATACAAGTAGCACATACTCCTTTGGATGGTTTGCTGTGAAATAAATGCTCCTAAAATTCTGCAAAGTCTATAAACAAGACCTAGGGCCTTGTCAGTACTCAAAATTGCTCTCTAAGTCATTTGAGAGTATGCTATGTCCTTGCAAAGCATGACACATAGAGTTGATGTTTAAGCTCAGTTTATATTGATGTTTATATTGTTCCTTCTTGTGAAATCTGTGGAAAAGGGGTCTTCACAACCAGTAATACTTTTGCCTTCATGATAGCCCTTCCATACTTGCTTGAAATGACTAAGAATGTGAGGTGTGAGGTATCCAGGAGGCTCATGGAAATGAACCACTTTTTCTGAGTTCCAAGCCAGTGGACTCTCAGACCTTGTTCCCCTCATTTTGTCCTTTAAGCAAGAAAAGTGTATACAGATTTTATTTTATTTTAAAATGGCTATATTTAAAGCTGTATGCCTTTCAGTAGGACAGGATATGCGAAGTGTCGATGGTGTTGGTTTTTCTTTTCCCCCATCTGTGAAATTTGTGCCCGCTGCTCTATATATGTATAAATTATTTGGCTTTATGGAGTTTGCTAGTTTACAGTGATGCTGACTGGGAGGATCAGTCTTGTTATTTCTGCTGATGAAATGCATTACATCTTTTTTGTAGCTGTTAAGAAGAAAAAAACCAACAGTTTAGAATAGGCCTTTTTTTGGGTACTTTTTGTCCTTTTCCCCCCTCTTATGCAGGGGGAAGGGTACACGTTTAGTTAGGAACTATCTGTGAAAACTTAGGGTTATGACTAGGGATACAAGTTAATAATTGACAGACACACTGCAAGTAACAATGGCTTCTTTGTGAGCTGATTTGCACTGTCTCTGTGACCTGGGCATTTTGGTCTTGGCAATGAAACAGGGTCAGCATTCTGTCACCATGACCTTGTGTACTTTGATTTCAATTACTTAGTCCACTGATTAGATATACCTTTTTTTTCTTTCCATGTTCTTACCCTTCAAAGGGTTAAATGCGGCAGCTTGCTTTGATAATTTCTAAATAATTCAAGTTTGATTGCACACATTGTGAAAAATGATGGATTTTAAATTACACACATTTGGAACTAAATTCTCCAACTCACAGATGGCTTGGATAGACAGAAAGAAAAAGTGAGCCCAAGAACTTATTGAAGAGGGAAATACCAGTACCATTCTGACATTTATGTAGAGTGTTGGGGACTCCAAATGTGTCATTTGCGATGCCCAGGCTTTGTTCAAAAGTATTCGTTCTCCTTTGAAGCTCAAGTAACTTTATACCCATTTTTTGACAACTGTACTGAGATCTATATGAAAGATTCGATCAGTAAAATATAAAAGGATATCAATTTTATTAATGCAAATCTATGTGCAACTCAAACTTGTGGAAAACAAACCTTGTTTCCTTGAGATCATTTTCTGAGTTTAATTGGGAGAAAGAGCTCTTGACATAGTAGATTTGTGATAGGCATTTGACTTAGCACTGCACAGATTTTCTTGTCTTTATTTATTTAAGGCTTCTGCACCCAGACATGAAAAGCAGATTTTCCTGCTGCAGAATAAAGACCTGTAATTTGGAATAAGTGACTCAAAAAGGCTTGAGATGCATGGATATAACTGACCTATGCTGCTTCTGACTTCTGCTGCTAGCACAAATAAACAGAGGGGAATTTTGGTCAAAAGAGATTGTTCAGCCAGTTGAGGAAAATTGGCATGTGAATATACCAGAAAGAAAGGATGCATGTTAAAAAATTATAGTCTACATTTTTGTTTGTTTTCAACATAGTTAAATAGCGGGAAAGAAAGTTGAGTTAACAGGCTAGGAGACAATATCTGAGATGCAAAGGAACTGTGGCATGGACTGAAATATGTTAAAACTTTTATAAACAATAGTGAAGATACTCCCATGGAACACACACATTTATAGAAACATTTTCTAAAATGGAGAGGCACCTTAAAAACTCTGATACATGTTTTTTACTGTTTGCTTCCACTGTTAGTGGAGTTCAATAGATTTTGGTTCCCATTGAAATCAAGAAAGATGCATATGAAGCAAGATAATGTTCAGTTTAAGATGGGGTGCCTTAATCCGCACCATACAGAAATGTGTCACATCAAACAGTGGAATGCGCAAAGGTTGTTTGTAAGTTTACTGAAAAGGTCCAAATCTCATATCACCTACTTAAGCCTCTTGTCAAAAGAAACCTTGTATTATAATGATTCTTTTTTTTCTGTTTTTTTTCTTTAAATAACAATATGTAGTGTATAAAGAAATACACCATAGTTCTGAAAGCCAGTACCCTGAAATGAATTGCAGAATCACAGGATCACCACATATTCTGAGTTGGAGGGATTCACAAGGATCATTGAGTCCAACACTTAGTCCTGTGCAGGACACCCCAGGAGTCACACCATGTGTCCCAGAATTTTGTCCAAACACTTCTTGAACTCTGTCAGGCTTGGTGCTCTGACCACTTGTCTGGGGAGCATGTTCCAGTCACTGCCCAACCACCTTCTGAGTGAAGAATCTTTTTCTAATATCCAACCTAAACCTTTCCTGACACAACTTCAGGCTATTCCCTCAGGTTCTGTCACTGGTCATCACAGAGAAGAGATCAGTGCCTGCCCCTCCTCTTCCCCTCATGAGGAAGTTGCAGACTGCAATGAGGTCTCCTCTCAGTCTCCTCTTCTTCTGGCTGAAGAGAACAAGTGACCTCAGTCATTCCTCATTCAGCTTCTCTTCACTTGCTGTTGTTGAACTTCTTAGAATTGGTGATTGCCCAGCCCTGTGATTTATCAAGGTCTCTCTGCAAGGCCTCTCTTTCCTCGAGGGAGTCGATAGCTCCTCCCAATTTTGTGTGATTTGTGGACTTACTCAGTATCCCTTCTGGCCCTATGTCCAAGTCATTTATGAAGAAGAAATCATTATATTGAAGAGCACAGGGCCCAAGATGAAGCCTTGTGGAACCCTACCAGTGACACATCACCAATCTGATGTGTTCATCCAGCTGTGTGCTGGATATTTTGTCCAAAGGATACCATGAGAGATGGTATCAAAAGCTTTGCAGAAATCCATAAAGATTACATCAACTGGCTTCCCTTGACTGACTGTGGGTTATCTCGTCTTTAAAGGAAATTGGGTTGGATAATCAGGACTTTCCTCTCATGAAGCCATGCTGGCTGTGACCAATGACTGCATTGTCCTTATTTTTCAATACCTCCCAGAGGTTTTTTCAATACCTTCCAGAATTTTCTTCTCCATAACTTTGCCAGGCACTGAAGTGAGACTAATAGGCCTGTAGTTTCCAGGGTCATCCTTCTTTCCCTTCTTGCAAATTGGACATTTGTGGGCATATCAGTCAGCTGGGACCTCTCTGAATGTCCAAGACTGTTCAAAAATCATTGAAGAGCCTTTGCAATGACATCAACCAGTTCTTTGAGCATTTTGGATGAATCCCATCAGGTCCCACAGAGTTTAGGGATTCATCTGGAAATCAATTTTGTTTTCATAAGGCCATCAACAAAGAATATTTTTCACCAGGAAAGATGCTCTCTATCTGTTGCTGACTGACTGATATAGTCTGAAAGTTAAGGAAAGCTTCTGGATTTAGTAAGGCCATCTACAGATGGCTGTTGACAGGAGAAAAAAAACCACAAGTTGGTGACCACTGGAAGCCCTGTGGCATTCTGCGGCAACTGATAAGTTGTTTTTCTTAATGCCTTGGAAGTCATGGTAACTTTTTCTTCTCTAAAACAATGTACCTCTGTGAGACTTTAGGCTTCACCGGACATGCTTTTTAATATAAAAGTAAATAAGTGGGAAAATATCAGCTTCAAATGACACCCTGAAGCTATTATTTAAGATTCCAAGAATACCATAGCTCTTCCCTTTGCATGGAAGATGATAGGTTACAGGGCATTCTTAGGAAATATTTTCCCTCTTAGCCAGCTACGGTCAGTAAGATTTTCTCTTGTTTTATTTCTAACAAAGTGCTGAAAATGTCTCTCTGGGTAGCATAATGGAATCAATCAAGACAGAAAGAAGACATTGACTGGGAAAAGGGAATTGTTTGAATTTCAGTACAATTTGAATTTTAGTGGCTTTTGGCAAAAAGGTAAGAAGTCAGAATTTTTCATCTTTGCAAATAAAAATGACCAATATCCATTAAAATATTTCTGTTTTCAAATAAGGTCTATTTATATGAGGTGAGTTTTATAATTTGCACTTTAGGTCATGTCCAAATTACATGTTATGAAAACCATATTTTTTCCCTATTGCATGAGGAGCTGTAAGTAGTCAGTGTCTTTTGACACCTGAGGAGGATTCCTGTTAGCTCAATTGGAATTAAAAATATCTTTCAGTCACTAAGTGGCCATTTCCACTCAGAATGACACAGGACTTCCATTTCCTCAAAATAGTTTTTAATTCTGCTATGTTTAGGAATAGTGATTTTGAAGTTCATGTTCAGTCATAACCAATATACATGTAATTTATAGTCTAAATAACAAAGAAAAGATAAAATACCTTTGGAATTTGAAGAGCTAACTTTAAGACTTGACCATGTAATGAGATTACATTTTATGTGTATGTACAGTTTTTTATTTATTTACAAAAATGCAGTGATCTCTTTCTACAAGGAGCAGATACATCTCCATCTTCATGGAACACTGCAGTCTAATTGCTAGTGGTATGAGTATTAGATGTTGAAAGGTTCAGTGTTATTTTTACTGAGTTGTAAATAAGACTTCAGAGTTGCAGGTGATGTTGCCAGTTCGTTTTGCCACATAGACTTGCAGTGAATGTCAAGACACTTGTATACTTTTCACAGTAATCCAAATAGGCATTTAGAACTTTTATTAATTTGGGCATTAACAAAAGCTGACTTTTGTCAGTGCCATGAACTTTAGTGATTTTTGAATCTGGCACTTGAGCTGAAGTCAGTGCCACCATGCTTACTCATTTAATAGTTACGTGTTGCCTTGGAACTATTTATAGGACTTCAGTCTTTTTCAAAAGAGAGAAGGACTGATACATATATCTTTCTTGACCTCATATTAACATTTGTTATCAATTTCAAACTGCAAGACAATGGTGACCTTGTGAGAGGTTTTTGCATATTGAACAATCACAGAGAACATGACTTTTTATCCAGTTGAAATCAATACATCTTGTCTACTTTACGTCACTTGCTAGCATTTAATTATCTACAAGCAAGTCAAATTGATTACACAATATAAGAATCTTACAGCTTTGAAGCAAAGTGACTGAGCCTTTAGATTTAGCTAGGATAGCTATCAATGCTGGTGGCAAAATATAATTAATAAATTAATATTTTTGATTGGAAGGAACAACTTTTAATAACTTTAAAGGGCTTGATACAACTGTAGCTTGGAATTAAAATCCATCATAAGAGTCAAAATAATTGTTGGGGTTTGGATCTTTCAATCTTGTGTCCCAAGTTCTTGGTTGTCAAAGGTTCTTGTTCCCATATATGGCTTCCCTATATTTTGAATTTAAAGAATACTGTCTTACAGTTTTGCCCCTTATTTCGACTTTTGTGATTATTAGTGGAGGAGATTTTAAGCTTGGGATAAAAACAGAGCAAAGTATCTGAATGTATGCCCAGGTAAAAGGTTGAATGAGCTCTTTTTGCAACAAAAAATGTACAACTTGCATGCAGTGTACATACATGCATGCCTTGCATGAAATCTCTCTAGATGCTGATAGAAATGCTTCAGCTGACTAGAAAAAAAAGTAGATCTTGCCCCTAAGAAGACATTTCACTGATCTTTATTTCATGTTTTATTAGAATAAAAATGAAAAAGAAAGCTGTGTAGGTTAAAACCTAAGCATATTGAAAGGAGAGAAAAAATAAAGGACATCTAAAATGTCAGTGCAGGAAAATTAAGGGTAATTCAGAGGAAAACAGATCTAAGAAGGAAGACAAACTTGGTTAGGTAACAGATGTTTTCCCTCAAGGATAGTGATGGAACAGAGACACCAGAGGGGGCAAAAAAAAATCTAATGAACAGCAAAATTTCTCATTTCTTCTTTTTCCTTCTACTCCCAATGTCAGAACAATGTCTAAAGAAGTGTGACAAGAACTGTCACCTTCTTTGATATTGAAACAACACTGAAGAAAACAGACAGTTAATTTTGAAATTTCCATGTAGGATGAGAGAAAATGCTTCCAAAAATCAAATGACTAGATATATCAAGGGAAGCTCAGCACAGCCAAGTACTGTGCATGTAGTTGAACTGCTTTCAAGGGGAATGTTGTGTGTGCCAATGTTTATTGTTTTCTCTTTTCCATTGCTGCATACAAGAAAAGCAGCAGTAAAATGCTTTACTCCCTAGAATGCTCACTGAAGTAGGATATTAACAGAATGTTCATTAGAGATTTATCAACATGTTTGCACTGTGCAGGTTAGTTATGGACTTAATGTACCTTTGGTTCTAGGCTGGTTATGTAATGCAGATTGCTTCCTTGCATGGGCTTCCTTGTTGCAGTTCCTACCTAAGGTCAAGCTGTGCACTGCCTTGCAAGAGAATTGAATAAATCCATTTAACATGAAATAACAGACTTTGACGTTTGGCTGGCACAGAGGTTTTTTAAAAAAGATGTGGCCAACATATTGTCAGTTTCCATGTGATAAATACATTGTTTCCAATACTTGAAAAAAAAGAAATTTATCAGAATAAAAAGTCATGTCCAAGTCAGAAATGTATCCGTGACTACATGTCTTTTTCCTTTTTTCCTGTGTTTCTTCATTTTTATAAGAGCGACTAGGTGATGCAACAATAAGCTGGGAGCCAAATTTGTCCTTTGACACTGATTTCCTGTTGGTTATAAGCCACTGGGAGCCATATGCTTCTGAAATTAAAGCATGGGTTTTTTATGTTTATGCTGTAATGTAGGCTATGATCCTGCAGTCATTTATGCAGTAAAAATTCCCCTCAAATTGAACAGCAGCATGAGGATCAACAGTGGCAATTTTCTCTTAGTAGGGCTTCCAGCAAGAGGCTGCCTGCTGCTCCCAGCCACGGCCGAGTGCAGCCTCGCGCCACTCATGGGACTGAGCGGCTGTGATCGTGTTACATCCACCCAGCAGTCCTTTCACTCGCTGCCTATAAAGTGGCAATGAATCAATTTTAAACTGACCCCATTGACTTTTAAAGCCCTTACCATAGAAGGAAGTGATTTTCTGTAAGCCTGCCCCATTCCTTTGGCTCTTGAATCCTCATAGTTATTTTCTAGTCAGAGGTTGTTGGTTGGCAGGAATTCTGTTGTTGTGGCCACAGTGGTTTTGTAACTTGTTTCTTCTCAAGCATGTCTTTGGTTTTTTCTCCCATCTTTTTTTTAAATGTTGTGTGAATCCCAATTTTTGACACACCCTTATTCTCCCTCTCCTCAGCATCAGTTCAGTTTTAGTTGTTCTTCTATAAAGCAGCAGCAATGTCCCACATCCTTGCAGCATTTCATAATGATTTTGCATGGTTTTCCTTATGAAATACAGTCATACAATAATTCAGGTTGGAAGGGGTGGGTTGGGTCTCCAAACAGGGCTAGCTTCCAAGGTAGGTTAAGTTGTTCAGGACTGTGTCCAATTGATTTTCAGTTACCCCTGAGGATGGAGATGACACAGCCCCTCTGAGAAATGTTGTGGTGATTGGCTGCCCTTATGGGGAAGACTTTCTTCTGTATAAATTATCAGACTTTCCCTTGCTGCATCTGTGAGTGTTGCCTCTTATCCTTTACTGTGTATGTCTGAGAAGAGTCTGGCTTTTATAACTACCTTCTCTTTAATTAATAAAGACAGTAATGAGATCATCTGAAGCCTCCTCTTCTTCAGGCTGAGAAAACACCATCTTTCAGTCTTCCATCATAGGACATGTGCTTCAACTTCCTCGCAGTTTTAAGTGGCCACTGTTGAACTCATTGCAGTTTATGAAGACTGAAGACACAAAACTGGACACAGTAATCCAGACATCTTTTGAGTGTTGGGCAATAGGAATAACCACTGGACCTGCAATCCATGCTGTTGATAGTATTGCCCAGTATGTGGCTGGAATTTCATGCAAGTGCACTCGTTGCTCACATTCAACTTTTCTACCAGGACCAGGTAATTTTCTGCTGACCTACTGCACAGTCAGTTGGTCCTCAGTCTGTGCTGATGCACCATATTGTTCCCTCTCAGGAACAGAGCTTGTTTATCTCTGGAATTTGTGAGGTTTGTCAGTCTGTTTCCTCAGCCTGTCAGGGTCCCTTTGAACGTCAGTTCTGCCCTCTGACTTGTCAGCCAGTTTCTTTGCTGTGGTATTATCCATAAGCTTTGCTGAGCCTGCATTCCATCACATCCTCCAGGTTATTTATAAGATGTTAAGCAGTATTGGTCCTGATATTTTCATTTCCGATTTCAAAGTGTTTCTTTAGAGCTGAGAGCGTGTTGGTAAGAGAAAAATAGTTTATTTATAGTAATGATAGCCTTGCAGTAGTATAAAATACAATGTCTTCAAAATGTTGAGCTATCATATTAAGATTTGGTTGGAAATGTCTCCATCCAAAGCAAATAAAAAATGTTTGTCTGAATTTTCCTATCTAAGGGACATACAATTGAGAACAAACTTTTCAGATTGGTCCCACTTTGCTCTAAAATCTGCAAAAGTTTACAAAGTTTTGTTAGTAAATTACACAGCTGGCATGGAAATTAGTCTAAGTTAGTCCCTTATCTCCTAGTATAAGCACACGAAGTGGGTTTTGAATACAGGGGTAGGGTGAAATGAGAGAGAAAGAGAGAGATCAAAGAGGGGGAGGGAGAAAGAGAAAGAGAGGTCACCAGTCCTGGCTCTAGCATTGATCCAGGGTTTCTAGGGTCCTGGGGTGCATGTGCACCCAGGTTTCGTGAGGATACCTGTTTATAGTAAGTTTTACCCACTCTGAAGATTAGTATTTTTCTTTCTATGCAATTAGCTATCCTGTGCTGTCCATTCCTCTGGACCCTTCTGGAAGTGGGCTGGAGGGCTTTAGTGGTCTTTGGTGATCTTGATCCCCCCCTACTGGGTTGGCCTTCGGTCAGCTGTCCATGCCTGCTTCTTGGCCTTATTCCTGCACTTGCTTTGCACTGAGCTGTGCTTGCTTCCACAAGCCAGAACAAGGATATTTGTGTCAGAGAAGTGCTGCCCCACCTCTGTATGATCCCCTTGTCCAGTCACAGTCTGTTCTTTTTCACATTGTTATTACCAACAATCCCTGGTTGGCTCCACAAGCATCCAACCATTGGTGTTTGAGACATACGCATTAACCACCTTATCTTGTAGGCTTCTACACATGGGCAGGCTGAAACTGTGATCTGCATTTTCTTTCTTGCTTGGGAGTGCATTTTGGGTAATGCCACCACTGAGTAGTGAGAGAATGATATATCCCTCTGGATATGGATGAGGTAATGGATAGATGCACACAGTTCTGAGCAACTTGGAGGTATGGAGTTGTTTTGACATGAGTTTAGATAGTCCCGGTGTTCTGGACAAGTAAAAGAGGTTTCCCAGAGACTACAGTGATTCTCAGTACTGGTCAGTACCATATGGGATTAAGTCCATAGCTTGTTCTTTTGGAGTAGATGACCTATATGTGATAAGGTATCTATCTCTAGGACTCTTAATTGTTTGGCCTGTTTGGTTGCTCTGGAGGTTTTCCAGGCCTCTTGTCTACATATACATGTGCTAAAATAGGCTCTACAGGCACAATAGCAAGGCTTAGCATCTTTATGAACCTTTTTATTATTACTTGAGGGAAATAAATGGCTGCTTGCATTATGCATGAGCATGCTGTGGTACTGCATTACTATGTCTTCCATTAATATGTCTTGTTCTCTTTATCAGCTAATGCTCATGATAATTTCAGGGGTGAATCGTGAAGCTCAACCAAATGACTATCATAACCCCAACAGGTGGAAGAACATGATATTAGGCTTTTGCATATTCTAATATATGAAACAGCCAGCCAGATAGTTATGTTTTAACAACATTATCAAAACAGAGATATATCTGTGTAATAAAATTTACTGTTGCTGTAACCAATTCACTTAGAATGATTACATGATTATAATAAAAATGCAGTGGTTATTTGCTACATTAATTAGCTGTTGATTTAATGTTATACAAATGTGATTCCTTTCAAGTAATCGTATTTCTTGCTGACATTTCTGAATAGGACTACCAATTAGTTAAACATGGGTAAATAGCAGTGCTGATTAAAGGTAAGCTACAGCAGAAAACAGTGGAATAAGGCCTTATAATTTTAAACTTTTAACATGTTACTTTCCAAGGCATGTTGTTGTTAATACAAACTTCTGGTGGTATTAACAACACCTTTTAAAATAAACACACACCTTTGAGATCCACTACAGAGCCAAAGTTGCTAAAGAAAGAGATGTTGTCTCTCTGTACTGAACATTTCTGTGAGATCCTGCATTCCTGTAACTCCCAGAAAGTCCAGCTCCTAAGCCCATGGTGAAACACTTAGTGGTTTACCCCACTCCATGTCAAGGTGAAATCAAAGGAGACTTTTAGTGGTTTGGAATTATTGCAATGTCAACATATCTCTGTAAGTATTGATTTTTTTTTTTTTTACTTAATGAAAAGCAAATAATTTAATCCAAATTTGAAAGTGTATACAGCTAAGCTGTCTTCTTCCTTGGCTTCCTAACTGTCAAACTTCCTTGTAACTCAGAAAACACAGCCTACCCTGTGCTAACGGGGTTGTTTCATAAATCATCCTTGTAACAAGGATGCTCTGCCTCTTGTTTACGTGAGCAAACCAAAGCCACATCCTCAAACTATGTCAGTGCCTGTTTTTGGTAGGGTTTATTTCCAACAACTTGTGCTTGACTTGCTGGATCTGAGGACTGGACCTGCATGATTTCCATCAATAGTGGTCCTGAGCTTAGGTAAAATTTATGTGTCTGAAAAATTACATGTTTAAATACGTGTAAATACTTCATGGTTGTACCCATTAAATAAAAAGTAGAATCCTTAATCAAAGTGCTTTTTTTTCTACTGATTGTATAACAGCCTGTAAACTGGAGGTGACTTGGAAATTAATAATATGTGGTGTTTGCTTTAGGCATTTTTTAAATCAATCTTTTTGTCTGACATTTCTTGTGTAGTTTTCCTTCATATAGCTTGCTGTCTTCTTGGCTGCTTCCCTCGTACTTATATTCAATGAACATTCATTATTTCTTGTAGGACTCTCTCCTACATACAGATACATTTTTTTGTGTAAGACATTTCCCTAATCAATAAGCCATCAGTGCAATAAGACTGCAACTTAATGTTTTAGAGCTCTGCATGAGAGTTTTCTACATTTGCAAAGCTATAATTAGCCAGGACTTTTTTGGGTGGCATTAGGAGTTAAAATCAGCCAAGTTTATTCTCAGTTTGTTTAAGCAGCAACTTGCCAATTCAGTCAATCATGCCTACTGGTAAGCTGTTTCACAGAAAACTATGCAAAGTACAGTAAAAATGTCAAATTTTTGTCCTTGAAAAATGGTTAAAACCCCTAAGAATTGTATTTCAGAGACTGACTTGGATGTGAACTTTTAACCTGTCTGCAATCTACAAAAAGTGACAAGCTCTTCTGGCTTCTTCAAATATGTAATGGTCTGTATTTAAAAATTCAGTTATTGCCACACTTTTTGTATTTGAATTCAAATTTTTACAGTACTCATACCAAAGGTGATATGAGAAAATCTGAGAAACTGAGAAAATAATACATAAAAGCTTTTATACAAAATATGCATTGGTAGCATATTTTCTTCACTGTTTTATTAGTTCAAAACAATATTTCCTCTGAGGGACTGACTGAGGAAGAAATATATACTCATACATGAACATCAGGCCTTAGAAAACCTTTTACCTTGGATTTTGTGTTTGGCAGACAGATCTGATGGCATCAGAAGGGAAAGAGGTGAACAAAAAGTAAATTATTATTTTAAGTGCTTTGGTTTGGAAAGCTAGATCCACTGGCCTTTTTACTGCCTTATCTTTTCTCCTGTAGGAGTTGCAGATAGCTCTGGTGGTAGATAGCAGAAAGACCCACAGAGGTATGAACAGATTTTAATAACCTGCTCTTACCCAGCTAAACTTACCTTCTGGTAAACAATGTCAGGCCTTCACTTCAGAAGATAATTCCATTTATCTGTTGCTGTTTGGGGTAACACATAAGCATCCATTAAAATCTCAAGTCTCTACTTCAATGGGACAGAAGCCCACATTTAAAACTAGGTACATGTTTAACTGCTGTTCAGAAGAGGATTTTTTTTATTAACAGGCTTTATTTTTAATTACATGAACACAAAGAAGAACAGCATGGGGATGTTTGGTTTTTGGTGTTGTTTTTAATTCCTGACTTGTTTTATATTCTTGTAAACTAAATATTTTTAGACAAGTGGTTTGCACTGTCAGCTTTGAAAAAAAACCCAGCAGCACATCCAGTTGGAATTTGCAGCCAGACTTCAGGTTCTTAATTATTTAAGACTTAACTATTTTTATTTTTCTTCTTGTGTGACATATATCAAGCCAGTTTTCACACTTGCAAAGACGAAATCAGTGTCTACTTTGGGAGACGTTTTTGCTCTACTTCTTGCTTTCTTGTTTCTGTAAAGTGCAAAAGAAAACAGCCAAAGATACCAGTCATGCCTTGTGCTTTAAATGTAGAGGAATTAACCTTAGGAATGGAAGGAGAAGGTGTTTGGTACATGTTGAAAGCCATACATTCTTGAAAGCCATACCCATTTATAAACCTTCAAGAACTCCAGTCTGTACAATACCTCTGTAGTGGTTTAGCCCTGGCCAACAGCCAAGGTCCCACTAGAACTGCTCTTTTCCCCTTCTGAACAGAACTGTGTTACTAAACCATGATAAGGAATGCTGGCAGAGGAGCAAAATTAGGCTGAGACAAGGTCAGTGTTTCCAAGTGATAAAGTGAACTTATTACAGAGTTAAAGGAGCAAGCAAAAACAAAGGAACATCTCCCAAACATTTTTCCTCTGCTGTCCTCCACCCCCCCC